>PVKV010042541.1:0-10653 GCA_004027835.1 Alouatta palliata
AAAAAAAAAAAAAAAAAGATTAGGAGAGATTTTAAGTAAAAGAAAGTGATGTAACTGTAGCTCAGAGTTAGAGTCAAATAAAAGCCATCTGTCCAAATTGCTCTCATGCAGTATATTTTGATAATTCTTTTATTGAAATTCAGACAATAACTACTGGAAAAATGCATTACAGGGCTGGTACACTTCCTCACCTGTAAATCCTTTACACTGTCGTAGCAGATAGACCCTCCTAATACATTTTTAATTTCCTCTGTCTCAGAAGTCTGCTTTAAATTCAGAGAAAGTACTTTCTTTCTGGAAACCAAATCTTGACTGCTAAAATCCTGCTGCTGTTGATAGAGCATGCCTTTTATCATTTGCAAATGCACAGAGTCTAAAGAGCTTTCACTGATAAGGTCACTCTGTCTTTTACTTGTATCTCTAAAATGCATCCCAGAAATTGCCTTGGCAAAGAAGCCATTGGTTATTCTCTTATCAACTCTGTTTGGAGTAGTCACGTTGCATTGGGATGTGTTTTGATATTTCAGCCACTTGCTCTGAGTAGATAAATTAGCCAGAAGTGAAACATCCCCTGGAGTCACTTCCCTAGATTCTCCACAGAAAGCGGTTTCATTATGATCCTCAGGCTCAACACTAAAAGAAAGAACTGCTGACTCTTCACACGAGTTGAGTTTGGGGGAACCAGAAGACTCACATGTGTTAGAGTTGATCATATATGAATAAGAGTCTAAGTCAGGTGGTCCATCAGTAGGTGGCAAAGTAATAAGTGGAACCTGGGTTCTACTTACTAATGAAAGCTTTTGAAGGTTCTCATTCTCCAGAGAACTAGATTTTTTCATTCCTGAAAGAAAACAGAATGCTGATTAAATAAAAATGTACTGCTAGTCATCACCTAGGCTCTAGAAAACAGTAGGTATATAAAAGCAAAAAGTAGGAACTTGCCCTGAAAAAATATATATATGTATATTATTTCCTTAAAAAAATTAATGGTTTTAATCTCAAAAAATAAAGATTTCAAAGCTTAATTCATATATACTGAAACTTTTTTAGGGTTGATAAAGTTCTCTTTTTCTTTTCCTCCTTAACTAAGAATTTTTTTTTTAATTACTAAATTGTATTTACATACCACTTACGTTTTCAAAGCACTTTAAAGCTAATAACAACAAAAATGCATCGTTCTCATTTTACAAATGAGCTTACAGAAGCTTAGAGGTAGCATAACTACAAAGTGGCAGAGTCAGGATGAGAACCTAGACGAGTTTTTTATTGAGAACCTAGACTAGTTTTTTATACCTACTCCATTCTTTCTCAGGAAACTGAAGTTCATGGTTCATTTATATGACTATGTGATTGTAACTTCCTTTATATATTTTTACACTCATGAATTATCATGTTACTCTTCAGGGTGAAAAAGATTTTAGCTTTACTCTGAGTTAATGGTATCTGATAAAATTCCAGTAAAGTCACAGCAAATTCTGTCTGAAGGAGTTTAATGATTCCTTCTACGTGTCAGCAACTTTAGTGATATATTCCTAAAAATCTAAGAAGCAATAAATGTTTGAATACATAAACAAATGAATAATACTGCATCAGAATTATGCAAGCTTATAGTTTTTATCTGATATTACTACAGATTCCTTTTATTATAATGTACCTTCCTGACAGAGTTTCTGTTTTGCTGGAAATACACTCTGGAGATCATTTGGAAAGTAGCAAAGCAGTAGGTGAGCCAATGAATATTTATAAAGTGCCACGTTGTAATTCTAACAAGTTGATCAAGCAACACTGAGAAAAGTTAAAAATCCATTAAAGAAGTAAAAGATGCATGGTATAACTGTGAAAATCATCTATTATTTCATTGCCATATCACTTGTTCTTGAATACCCACTCCCGTGTATTTGATTCTTCTCTACCTTGTTGCCTTCTACCAACCACACCCGTAAAACCTCTCTAACCCAATTACCAATTCACATTACAAATTTTTTTATAACATCCATCCAAAATCAAAAAAATTATCTACAACTCACCCCTCACCCAAATAAACTCAGAACCAGGGGAAGATATATTGATAAGATTACAAGAAAAGAGAGAAGAAAAGAAATTTTAGTGGAAGGGATCCTAGAGAATAGTATTGTATTTATCAAGAAGCAGAAGCTGACTCATAGTGAAGAGCCAAAATATATGAAAACCCGGAGTCCTAGGAATGCTGGGATACCAAAGCAAAAAGAGAAACTAAGAGGTTATGCTAAGGTCAACCAATGGTGTTGGTGAAACAGTCACAGTGAGTCATTTCTCTGGAACAGGAAGGGGCTGTAAAGGGGTTAGACACTGGAGTTACAGCTGTAATGGTAGAAGATACTTTCAGGGGTCTGTGTGACAAAGTTGGGAGGAAAAACAAGAAGGAACTAGATAGCTAGAAGGGAATATTGTACTTGGAATAGCTGCCTATGATAGAAAAAATTCAAAGGAAAAAAGGTTATGGAAAGGCTTCAAGGGGCATGACACTGAATCTGGTTCTAAGATATTTTTAGTATAACAATCTCTTAAATAAAAAACATTCATCTTAAATGGATAGCCAGATATTAGAGCAATATGGTAACAACTACCCTCCAAGTGGAGAAAATGAAGATCATTAGGTAAAGTTCTTGCTTTCAGGGACTTCTCAGAGAATTCAACCATGAAGTCGTCATCTCTTGAGTTCAAAGAAAAGGTAGAAACAGGGCTCAATGTACAGATGTTTTGTTCCACTGATGTCACCTATACAGAAAGAAGAATCAAAACTACAGACCAAAATCTTCTGATTTTTTCTTTAGTTTGAATGAATTCTAGTAATCTATATTATAAAAATAATGATTCAAAGCACATCATGCAGAGCTATGGTAGGGGCAAAGACTATAAAACTTCTTCCAGAAAGGACAGAACTTACTAAAATCAACAAGAATAACAACAAATACAGAGCATAAAATCTTTCGGATTTATTTGAAATGGGTCAAACTTCTTTGAACTGGTCTGGGTTATTAGGATTTGGTCCTGAAGATCTACTAAAAATACAAAAATTAGCCAGGCATGGTAGTGCACACCTATAGTCCCAGCTACTCAGGAGGCTGAGGCATAAGAATCACTTGTACCCAGGAGGTAGAGGCTGCAGTGAGCTGAGATGGCGCCACTGAACTTGAGCCTGGGGAAAAAAAAAATTTTTTTGGTAATTTTAGTAGAAATGGGGTTTCACCACGTTGGCCAGGCTGGTCTCGAACTCCTGACCTCAAGTGATCCACCTGCCTCAGCCTCCCAAAGGGCTGGGATTACAGGCGTGACCCACCACACCCAACCTAATTTTTCAAGTTTATCTTGTCTTCATTTCCTTTCTAAAAATCCCTCCTAAACTTCTAAGTTTTAATTGGTTATTTTAATTCTATTTCTTCCTTTCTAATTACGCATGTCTCATTTTCTGTCATATTGCAAAGATCAAAGCATCTTCAAATAACAAAGAAAGCAGTCATCTACATTTTGTTAGATTCTAACAAAAATTACTCTGCAGGCCGGGCGCCATGGCTCACGCCTGTAATCCCAGCACTTTGGGAGGCTGAGGTGGGCAGATCACCTGAGGTCAGGAGTTTGAGACCAGCCTGGCCAACATGGTGAAACCCCATCTCTACTAAAAATACAAAAATGAGCTGGGCGTGGTGATGGGCGCCTGCAGTCCCAGCTACTTGAGAGGTTGAGGCAGGAGAATGTCTTGAACCTGGGAGGCAGAGGTTGCAGTGAGTCAGGACTGTGCCACCGCACTCCCGCCTGGGCAACAGAGCGAGACTCTGTCTTAAAAAAAAAAAAAAAATTACTCTGCTGTTTTATCACCAAAAAATATTATTAGTTAGTTATTGATAAACATTCTTGATCACGTTTAATAAATCATCTAGTCTTAAGATTTTTATCTTTTTAGATTTTAATAGATTCATTTCTTGTGAGACTACCAAAAACTTTTTATTCTGAACTATTAAAGCTCTATTTATATCTTACCTTATTTGCTTCCCATGAAGTCTTCTCTGCTGATTTAAAATTACAATCCAAATGATATAAGTGTCCTGAATCTTCAGGAGAAAAACCTAAAATTGCTGTGGAAAAATAAAGCAAGGATCTTTACATAACAGTTTGTTCAATGTCAACTATTTTTTTAATGTTATATTTTACTTACAATCATTTTCAACTGAGTCCTTATCAGACCCAGATAGCACTTTAAAATTGTCTTCAATATTAAAGCTAGTACCTTCTTTTGGAAAGTTTTCTTTATCTGTGAACTAGAAAACAGAGATCTAGTTATCAGTTTATTTAGTAAAAAGAAAAAGTATGTGTGCACACATATTTATATGTGTATCTACGTATGTACACATGCATACACAGTTTAAGATTATAATTTGAGACGGAAAAACGGAAATATTACGAAGCCAATTCTATTCAGGGAAAGCATAGTACATTATGGTTCATCAATTCTTTTTTTATATTTTTTGATACAGGGTCTCAGTCTGTGGTACAGACTGGAGTGCAGTGGCGTGATCTTGGCTTACTGCAAACTCCACCTCCTGGGTTCAAGCAATTCTACTGCCTCAGCCTCCCATGTAGCTGGGACTACAGGCACATGCCACCATGACCAGCTAATTTTTGTATTTTTAGTAGAGATGGGATTTCACCATGTTTGCCAGGTTGATCTCCAACTTCTGACCTCAGGTGATCTGCCTGCCTCAGCCTCTCAAAGTGCTAGGATTACAGGCGTGGGCCTCTGTGCCCAGCCTTCCTCAATTCTTATGACTCACTTTTCTTACATTTTAATATCTTTGAAATAGGAAACACTTTAAAAGTGATGACATTTTTACATCTCTATAGCACAGCAACAGTTGTGACACAGTTGTCATTGCCTGTGCATGTGCAAATGTATGCAAATTAGTCATACTGTTCATCTGATAATCACTTAAATATGAATTAGTTTGTGCATTGCTAATATCAAACATGTTCTAAGTAATTTTGTTGTTTAAATGTCTTCAAAAGATTATACTATGATTTAGCCCTAAACAAAAAATTATTATGTTCATAGAAAGGCAAGAAAACAAAGCAGTGTAATATACAATTAAAAACTGTGCCCAGCAGAACATAGTGGCTCACGTCTATAAAGCCTGCACTTTGGAAGGCCAAGGCAGAAGGGTCGCTTGAGGATGGGAGTTCAAGACCAGCTTGGGCAGCATAGTAAGACCCAGTCTCTACAAAAATTGTATACATATGTTTGTGTGTGTGTATTAATATATATCTATATATATATATGCCCAAATAAGCCTAAAAGCATTCTTTCAATATAACATTAGAAGTCTAAGTGAAGATTAAAAAGTTCTAGAGATCCATTTCAAAACAATGTAAATATACTTAACACTACTGAACTGGTGGAAATGGTAAATTTTATGATATATGGTTTTCACCACAGTAAACATTTTATAATGTTTTTAAAGTCTAGGATATAAAACACTGTGTAATGTTTAAGTGACTGCTCTTCGTTCTTAGTGCTATATAACAAACTGGTGCTTTTTATAGTGAGAGTATCTCAGAATTTGATGAAATACAGAATTGTTTTTTAAGTCCAGAGATTGCTATGTGCAAGCAATGTCACGCTTATTCAAAAAATCACTTATCTGTTTGTAGATCTAATCATTTTGTTTTAGAACATTTTTGGTAAACTCAGGATATAAAGCATATAATCATAACTGATATAGATAACCACTAGAAATAAAAATAATAGATTTAAGTTTCTTTTTTCAATACGGAATACCTCTAAATTTTATTCTCCTCTCAAAAAATACAGAGGATGAGAAACAGAAACAGAAACTCCATCTTTGATGAAACTAAGAAACAATGGTAATCCTGAATTATAACATAATATTAAGAAGATGGAGAATAGTATAGACTTGGCAATATCAAGAAAATCCAACCAAAGCACCTAGTAAAGGAAAGCCCAATAAGAAGTAAACTGATTTGCCCCAATAACCCCACAAGGGTTCAGAAACTGAAGACCACACCTGAAAGTAGGATACAACGGACTGAAATATTTGATAGAAGATTCTAGAAAGAAAATCCAGAAAATACTGGAGAAAAAAAACATCAACAATTTTTTTAAAAGTTTCATAAGATGAGTAGATATGTATCTGCAGAATGAAAAGATCCACTGAGTACAATGTATTAATGAAACCCGAAGGAAAGAACATCACAGTGAAATTTCAGAATATCAGGATTTTTTTTTTTTTTTTTTTTTGGAAAGTGGGTCTCATTCTGTCACCCAGGCTGGAGCGCACTGACACAATTTCAGCTCACTGCAACCTCTGCCTGCCAGGCTCAAGGGATTCTCCTGCCTTAGTCTCCCAAGTAGCTGGAATTACAGGCACATGCCACCATGCCTGGCTAATTTTTAATTTTCTGTAGAGATGGGGTTTCACCCCATTGCCCAGACTGGTCTCGAACTCCTGAGCTCAGGTGATCTGCCCACCTCAGTCTCCCAAAGTGCTGGGACTATTTAGCACTTTGGGAGGTCACGCATGGTTAGAATTTTAAAGTTATTAAAAATTGCTAGGCCGGGCACAGAAGCTCACGCCTGTAAATGCCAGCACTTTGGGAGGCTGAGGTAGGTGGTCACTTGAGGTCAGAAGTTTGAGACCAGCCTGGTCAAAATGGTGAAACTGAGTCTCCATTAAAAATACAAAAATTAGCCAGGTGTGGTGGTGGACGCCTGCAGTCCCAGCTACTCGGGAGACTGAGGCAGGGAATCAACTGAATTCGGGAGGCAGAGGTTGTGGTGAGCTGAGATCACGCCGCTGCACTCCAGCCTAGGTGACAGAGCCAAACTCCATCTCAAAAAGGAAAAACAAACTTCTAGAGGGAGACCAGGCACTAAGGCTCACACCTCTAATCCCAGCACTTTGGGAGGCTGAGGTGGTAGGATCACTTGAAGGCAGATGTTTGAGACCTGCCCAGCCAACATAGGAAGACCGCATCTCTAGAAAAAGTTTTTAACAATTAGCCAGGTGTGCATCTGTAGTCTCAGCTACTCAGGAGGCTGAGGCAGGAGGATGGCTTGGGCCCAGGAGTTTGAGGCTACAATGAGTTATAATCGTGCCACTGTACTCCAGCCTGGGCAACGGACTGAGACCTTGTATCAAATAATAATAATAATTCTAGAGAGAGAAGGCACTGTTAAATTTAAATTTAAAAAGAAGCCAGGCGCAATGGTTCACTCCTATAATCCCAGCAATTTTGGAGGCTGAGGTGGGTGGATCATTTGAGGTCAGGTGTTCAAGACCAGCCTGGCTAACATAGCAAAACCCCATCTCTACTAAAAATACCCAAAAAAATTAGCTGGGCATGGTAGTACATGCCTGTGGTCTCAGCTACTCAGGAGGCTGAGGCAGGAGAATCACTTAAGCCTGGGAGGTGGAGGTTGCAGTGAGCTGAGTTCGTGGCACTTCACTCAGACCTGGGCAACAGAGCCAGATTCTGTCTCAAAACTTACACATACACACACTAAAAAAATCAAAAAGCAGACCATATCCAAATTCTATACTAAGTCAAACTATCAATCAAGTATGAAAGCAAAAAAAGAACATTTTCAACATGCAAAGTCCCCCAGATTTTAACTCCCTTGCTCTCTTTCTTGGGAGGTACTCAAAGATGTACTCCAGCATAACAAGAAAGGAGACGTAGTGTTCAGGATGTAAGCAACCCATTCTAGGAAAGCAGCAAAGGGCATTCTCAAGATGTCAATTATACAGTGCATACTGAAGCAGGCAGATGAAAAACCTGGAAAAGATGCCATAGGAAAATAATGGAACGGACACAGAGTATCTGAAAAGTTTGTATGAATTCCTGTATTAAAAAGTATTTTATAAAGCTTTTGGAGGGTATGGCAAAACTTTGCCCCAATATTCAAAGAACACTAAGCAAATTTCAAACAGAGACAATTACAAACTGAGAAAAAGCCAAAAGTTATAAAGGGAAGCAAAGGTAATCACAGTACACCAGTTGGTTCAGCAGTAAAAATATTAAAATATTTGTAATAAGGAAACATTGAACATATATTTATCTTAAAATTATAATACAGCTCTTAATGTAATAGGCACCTGGAAGAATATAAAGGAGGGATTCAGAAACAACTAATTTTACTGTAGCCCCTCTAGCCCCTGTAATCATCAGCTCTTTTTAAAGACAGTGCAAAACAATAATAGTTAATAAAAGCATCAAGGTGCTTTTACTATTAATTAATAATGTTTTTATTAATAAACAACATTAAGTGAATACTTAAAGAGTTCTGGGCTCCAGAAATCACAAAAAAAACACTAACGGATTTGATTATATAAACTAAAACATTCAATTTTAGAAAAATCATAATCAGGCCAGGCACAGTCAAATGCCTGGAATCCCAACACTTTGGGAGGCCGAGGCAAGTGTATTGCTTGAGCCCAGGAGTTCTAAACCAGTCTAGGCAAAATGGTGAAACCCTATCTCTATAAAAACTTTAAAAATTAGACAGGCTTCGTGGTGTGTACCTGTAGTCCCAGTTACTCAGGAGGCTAAGGTGGGAGAATCACTTGAGCCTGGGAGGCAGAGGTTGCAGTGAGCCGAGACCATGCCATTGCACTCCAGCCTGGGCAACACAGTGAGACTCCTTCTCAAAAATAAAAAAAAAAAATCAGAGTCAAAGCACTAATATATTGGAGAAAAATGACAAAGGGTTCATTTTCTTAGTATATAAAGAGCAAAGAACTCCTACAAATCAAATATGCAAATAATATACAGAGAACCTCTATACCAAAATTATAAAGATTATTAGGAGATACTGCAGCAGATTGAAATAAATAGAGGGAAATATTTTTATAATATTAAAAATTTATCAGTAACATATTGTAAAAATGTTAATTCTCCTCAAAATTGATATGCACAATGAAATTTCATCCAAATTCCCAGTTTATTTGTGTGTATGAGTGAAAATTGTTAAGCTAGTTCTAAATGTATACACAAATGTAAAAAAAAATGAGAAGAATAAGGTGGGAAGATTTAAAGACATGTAGAAAGCGGTCGGGCATGGTGGCTCACGCCTGTAATCCCAGCACTTTGGGAGGCCAAGACAGGCAGACACTATGGCTCATGCCTATTGTCCCAGCACTTTGAGAGCCCAAAGTGAGAGGACTGCTTGAGGTCAGGAGTTCAAGATCAGCCTGGCAATACAGCAAGATCCTGTCTCTAAAAAAAAAATTAGCCAGGCATGGTGGTATGTGTCTATAGTCTCAGCTACTTGGGAGGCTGTAGACGGAGAATCACTTTAGCCCAGAAGTTTGAAGCTGCAATGAGCCTGTATAATGCCACTGCACTCCAGCCTGGGTAACAAAGTGAGATTCTGCCTAAAAAAAAAAAATTAAAAAAAGAGTAAGAAAGACAGAAAACACATACTTTGTGACTTCTGAAATTGCAGACCAATAAATCAGAAGAGAAACTAACAAGAGACCCATAATGTGTAGATACTTGATTCATGGCCAAGGAATGAAGAAAAATAGATTTTTCAATAAATGGTGCTGAGTCAACTGAATATTCATATGGAGAAAATATGTAATTTTACACAAACTGTCCTCAATACATAAAAATCAATTACAGGTAATCTGTATATCAAAATGTAAAATGTAAATTAATAAAGCTTCACAAGATAATATGAGCAAATATCTTCATGATCTTGAGGTAGAGAAAGATTTTTTTTCTTTGAGACAGGGTCTCACTCTGTCACCCAGTGCAGTGGCATGATCATGGATGGCTCAAGGCAGCCTCAACCTCCCAGGCTCAAGCAATTCTCCTGCTTCAGCCTGCTCAGTAGCTGGGACTACAGATGCACATCATGACATCTAACTAATTAAAAAAAAAAAATTTGTAGGGACAGAGTCTCACTGTGTTGCCCAGGCTGGTCTTGAAGTCCTCACCTTAAGTGATCCTCCTGCTTCAGCCCCTCCAAGTCTGGGATTACAGGTGTGAGCCACTGCGCCAGCCAGAGAAAGATTTTTTAAACAAGATACAAAAGCACTAATTGTAAAGGAAATTAACAAATAAATTATATTACATTAAAAATGGTAAACTAGGGCCAGGTACAGTGGTTCATGCCTATAATCCCAATACTTTGGGAGGCCGAGGCAGGTGGATCATGAGGTCAGGAGTTCGAGACCAGCCTGGCCAACATGGTGAAACACTGTCTCTACTAAAAACACAAAAATTAGCTGGGCATGGTGGCAGGCACCTGTAATCCCAGCTACGTGGGAGGCTGAGGCAGGAGAATCACTTGAACCCTGGAAGTGGAGGTTGCAGTGAGCCAAATCACGCCACTGCACTCCAGCCTGGGCAACAAAACAAGACTCCATCTCCAAAAATAGAAAATTATAGGGCCGGGTGCAGTGGCTCACGCCTGTAATCCCAGCACTTTGGGAGGCCGAGGCGGGTGGATCACGAGGTCAAGAGATCGAGACCATCCTGGTCAACATGGTGAAACCCCGTCTCTACTAAAAATACAAAAATTAGCTGGGCATGGTGGTGTGTGCCTGTAGTCCCAGCTACTCGGGAGGCTGAGGCAGGAGAATTGCTTGAACCCAG
>PVKV010042542.1:0-10653 GCA_004027835.1 Alouatta palliata
TCAGCTTTCAAATACTGACGTCAACCTACATTGTTTCAACTTAGAACAGAAAGTTACAAAGTCACAGAAATCTGTCAAGGTAGATAAAATGCCAAGTCAATAGAGGAACAATACTAAAATCATAAACTAACCACAAAATGATGTAAAGCAAACAGGTGTCCCTCTTTTTACCTATTGTGAAACAGTTTTATATTTAACAGGGTATCATTCTTTTAAAGGTTAGTCCCACCATAAATTTCAAGAGCAGTCATCTTAAAGAATCACATGAATAATCACAGGGTTCAAGCAGTACCTGGCGAATAGAGTCATAAAACAAATCCAAGGCAGGAACCAAGATAAAACACAATGTCTTAGTAACACCACATAACCGTCACCAGGCCATTGTGTAAGCAACTAGGAGGTCAAAATAGTTCTTTTACTTTACTTCTCATCCTTAGTTCCTACTTTCCCATAGCTCGACTGCCTCCAGGGCGGGGAAATGCTTCTGGGGTCTAACTCCATTATGGCGGAGACACTCTTGGGGGTCTCTACGCTGGAGCGACTCCCACATTGTGTAATAATCAAATCTAGGTAATTAGCATACCTATCACCTCCAATACTTCTTATTTTTCTGAAAATGGGCGAGTGCAGTGGCGAGCACATTCAAAATCCTCTCCCTTGGCTATTTTGAAGTATACAATGCATGATTGTTGAGTACAGTCACCCTACTGTGCAATAAAATTTTAGAGCTAGTTCCTCCTATCTCATTTTACTCTGTATTCATTAATCAGTCTCTCCCTATCCATCTACCCACTACTCTCCCAGCCTCCAATAGCCATTATTCTATTGTCTACTTCTGTGAAATAAGCTCTTTTAGATTCCACACATGAGTGAGATTAGTGGCATTTGCCCCTCTGTTCTTAGCTTATTTCACTTGACAGAACATACGCTAGGTTCATCCACGTTGTCACAAATGACAGGATTTTCTTCTTTTTATGATGGGATAGTATTCCACTGTGTATACACATCCCATTTTAAAAATCCACTTGTTCATTGATAGACACTTAAGTCAATCCCATATCTTGGCTATTGTGAATAGTGCTGCAATAAACATAGGAGAGCAGCTATGTCTTCATTATACAGATTTTCTTTCCTTTGAATATATACATGGTAGTGAGAATAGTGTTAACTATTTTTAGATTCCACATATAAATGAGATCCTAAAGTGTCTTTCCATGCTGGGCTTATTTGACTTAGCATATGTCCTCCGGGTTCATTCATGCTGTTAGAAATCACAGAATTTCCTTCTTTTTTAAAGGCTGAATATGATCACATTGTATGAATACACCACAATTTCTTTTTCCATTTGTTCATGGGTGGACATTTAGGTTGTTTCCATGTCTTGGCTGTTGCAAATAATGTGCAATGGACATGGCAGTACAGATCTCTATGAGGTGCTGGCTTCCCTTCTTTAGAAACATACCCCAAAATGGGATGCTGAATCATATAGTAGTTCTATTTTTAATTTTTTTTTTAGAAATCTCCATACTATTTTCCATAATGGTTGTACCAGTTTAGACTATGAATTTTATTCTGGAATACCACATAATGTTATGAAATACATACATAAAAGTGATTATTACAGAGAAACAGATTAACATATCTATCATCTCAGAGAATTACTCATTTCTCTCCCTGTAGCAAGCACAGTTATAATGTACAAATTTAACAAAAGTCCTGATTATTATACAGGAACACTTACTACAGTCTCCACCTTAAAAACCCAGTCTTTGTATTTGTTCATTGTATGTATCTGCTGCTTTGCATCCTTTGACCTAATCTCTCCATTTCCTCCTCTACCCCTCTCCCAATAGTCATTGTTTTATTCTCTGTCTCTGTATATTTCAACTGTTTAAATTTTTAGGTTCCACATACAAATGAGGTCATGAAATGTTTTTCTTTCTGTGTCTGGCTTATTTTGCTTAGAACAGTATCACGCAGATCATCCATCTTGTGGCAAATGGCAGAATCTCTCCCATTTTTAAAGCTGAATATATTCCATTGTGTGTGTGTGTGTGTGTGTGTGTGTGTGTGTGTGTATTTGTGCCAGTTTTTTATCTGGCAGTTAGTCCATTGACAGCCACCTAGGTTGTGGAAACAGCATGGATATTGTGAATAATGTTCCATTGAACATGGGAGTGAAGACATATTTAGGAGGTGGTGATATCAGTACCATTGGGTATATGTCCAGAAGAGGAATTGCTGGATCACATTTTTATTGTATTTGTAATTTATGTAGGTACCTGTATACTGTTTTCCATAATGGCTGTATCAATCTATATTCCCATCAATAATGGGTAGTTCAACTCTGGAAAAAAATCTGTTATAATAACATAAAGAATTCATTAAATAGAAAAAAATACAAGAAGTATAAGATACTGCATTTTGTAAAGATCAAATGTATTTGAATATATTTTGTTAGATCGATTCATGTCAGAAATTATTGGTCCAAATCATAAGGAAGAAAATGTGACTTGGTCAGCAATACACATCTATCTTAACAAGATATATAAAACTGTAGGCATGGAAAAGAGAAAAGTGGTTGCTTAGCTTTTACATTCTTTTCACTGAAAGAGTAGAAGTGGGGTGGAATTGGACAGTGGACAGTGATGAGGATAGCATGGGGAAACTTGCTAATAAGCCATTAAGAATTCCAGCCTATCACTTTCTGCTCCTTTATCATTTCATTGGTCTCTGAAACCCACTTTTCCTTCCCTGTCTTACCTCCATTATGTAAGAGGAAGGCCTGGCAGGGGAAAGCCAAAGCTGGTGATTTTCAGAACTTCACTGACGTGAAGTGAAGTCACGTCCATTGGAACGGAACAGAGGCCTCAGAAGTAATGCCACTCATCTACAACCATCTGATCTTTGAGAAATTTGACAAAAACAAGCAATGGGGAAATGATTCCCTATTTAATAAATGGTATTGGGAAAACTAGCTAGCCATGTGCAGAAAGCTGAAACTAAATCCTTTCCTTACACCTTATACAAAAATTAACTCCAGATGGATTAAAGATTTAAACATAAGACATAACACCATAAAAACCCTAGAAGAAAACCTAGGCAAAGCCATCCAGGACATAGGCATAGGCAATGACTTCATAACTAAAACACCAAAAGCAATGGCAACAAAAGTCAAAATAGACAAATGGGATCTAATTAAACTTAAGAGCTTCCACAGACCAAAAGAAACAATCATTAGCGTGAACCGGCAACCAACAGAATGGGAAAAGGTATTTGCCATCTACTCATCTGACAAAGGACCAATAGGCAGAATCTACAAAGAACCTAAACAAATTTACAAGAAAAAAAAAAAACCCATCGAAAAGCGGGCAAAGGATATGAATAGATGCTTTTCAAAAGAAGACATTTATGTGGCCAACAAACATATGAAAAATGCTCATCATCACTGGTCATTAGAGAAATGGAAATTAAAACCACATTGAGATCTCATGTCAGTTAGAATGGTGATCATTAAAAAATCTGGAGATAACAGATGTTGGAGACGACGTGGAGAAATAGGAACGCTTTAACACTGCTGGTGGGGGTGTAAATTAGTTCAATCATTGTGGAAGACAGTGTGGCAATTCCTCAAGGATCTAGAACTAGAAATATCATTTGACCCAGCAATTCCATAACTGGTATATACCCAAAGGATTATAATTTGGTCTGTTATAAAGACATATGCACACGTATGTTTATTGCAGCACTGTTTACAATAGCAAAGACCTAAATGCTCATCAAGGATAGACTGGATAAAGAAAATGTGGCACATATACATCATGGAATACTAGGTAGCCATAAAAAAATGAGTTCATGTCCTTTGTAGGGACATGTATGAAGCTGGAAACCATCATTCTCGGCAAACTGACACAAGAATAGAAAACCAAACACTGCATGTTTTCACTCATAAGTGGGTGTTGAACAATGAGAACACATGGACACAGGGAGGGGAACATCACACTCCAGGGCCTGTCATGGGGGTAGGGGGAGATAGGGGAGGTTTAGCAGGGGATGGGGGGACTGGGGAGGGATAACATTAGGTGAAATACCTAATGTAGGTGACAGGGGGGATGGATGCAGCAAACCACCAGGGCATGTGTATACTATTTAACAATCCTGCACAATCTGCACATGTACCCCAGAACTTAAAGTACATATGTACAAAAAATATATGGGGCCTTTTTGAAAATGACTAAGTTATGAGAGCTCTACCCTCATGAATGTGATTAATGCCATTATAAAAGAAGCTTGAGAGAAAAAAAAATCATCAGCTAACTCTATAAACTTGGTTACAGAAAAATGTAAGATAATTTTGGCATTTATACCCTTAAAATTAATATACTCAAAATCATGTTTTACTAAATATATTTACATTAGGAATATTTTTTCTTAAAATACAAGAGAGTAAATATAAATGACTTTTCTGAGAGTAATGTATTAGAAGCCTATTTTTAGTCAATACTGTGTGAGTACTATAATTTTAAGAGAGAAAAGCCTTACAATGTCAATATGTTAGCTTTCTTTTCCTATGCTAAGCTTCAGTTTGATTATTTTTGAATTCGAAAAGGTACATTTAAATTTTTGTTTTTGACTATCATTATAACCATCTCAAAATATAATTAATTCCCATAGACTTAGAGAAAAAAGCTGGCAGGCCTCTTTATTTTTTATAAACAGATATTCTGTTTGCTTACTAACATAGGAATATAATGCAAGAAACACAGATGCTGAAATAAGGAGATGGAATGATGCAGGAAATGAGATAAATGCCAATCAGAAAAGGAAACAACAAATGCCAGATGTAGTTCAATAAAACAGCCACTTAGGAGTGTTCACATGAGGCTACTCTGTTCTTCCAAACAATCAACTTCCACTAAAAACATGTTCTCTTGGCATGTGTTGCTCTCAGTCATCTCTTGATCAATTTGTGCTGGATTTTTAAGTGACTTGAGTGTGCTTTTAAGTTGTTCTCTGTGTTTGATTCTTAAATACATTCACATATTGAACAATTACAATTCCCGGTGATAACATACTTTTAGTTGATCTGTGATATTTTATATTAACTTGCTTAACATATATAGTTAAAATATATTCTGAAAATGATGTCAGACATTAATTTGGTGAGCTTTGAAATGGTAAAAGGAGTTTTACCATCACACAAATTCATGGCCCATTTACACACAAAAATTGTCAAATATGTGATATTAAACAGAAAAAAAAATATGTATTTGTTGACCTAAGCAAACCGAGAGTATTGCACATGTGAAGGAAGTTGATATGGTTTGGCTCTGTGTCCCTACCCATATCTCACTGTGTAGCTCCCATAATTCCCATGTGGTGTCGGAGGGACCCAGTGGGAGATAACTGAATCATGGGGGTGTATCTTTCCAATGCTGTTTTTGCGATAGTGAGTGTCATGAGATCTGATGGTTTTCAAAAATGGGAGTTTCCTTACACAAACTGTCTTTGCCTGCTGCCATCCATGTAAGACATGACTTGTTCCTCCTTGCATTCTACCCTGATTGTGAGGTCTCCTCAGCTACATGGAACTGTAAATCCATTAAACTCTTTCTTTTGTTAAAAAAGAGAGAGAGAGAGAAAGAAAGAAAGAAACTAAGAAAGGGAGAGAAACTTTAATATATCCACTCACAAACAGTGTAGACAAACATGTTTGAAAAAGATACAGCATGCTCATCTTAAAAGAATGCTAGAGTGGCTCTGTTAATAAAAGAGCAGATTTCAGAGCAAAGAATATTGCTATAGATAAAAGAAAGAAAATGACATAATTATCTCAATAGATGCAGAAAGGCATTTGACAAAATTTAACATCAGTTCCTGCAAACAGTATTAGAAAACACCTTCCTGAATCTAATCAAGGACATATACAAATAAAAGTGACAGTTAACAGCAGCTGACATTATTCTTAATAGCTGAAGAATGAATGCATTCCCCCTATGGTTTAAAAAAAAAAAAAAGGATGCCTCTGTTCTATCCAGTAGTACAGAGGTTTCTAGCCAGTGCAATAAAGAAAGCAGAAGAAATGAAACATATGGAAAATGGCAGGAAGAAGTAAAACTGTCTTTATTTGCAGACTATATCATTGTTTACATAGAAAATCCCATGGAATTTACAAACATGCTGTCTGGCTGAATGTTAAAGGTGTGCCCAACACATACTCAGAGGCCCTTGGCAAAAACTGGGAGACTCTGCTTCCCAGTGATTAAGAAAATCTCTCCAATAGTTTGCTGACTACTAAGTGAACCAATCCAGAACTTCATTACAACAAAAATATAGACTTTATAGATTTAGCTCAGAAATATTACTCAAATGATGCTAAATAATCACAATAACAAAACCCGGGGCAAGGGGCAAATCTGATTTCCAGAGCTGCCACATAATTTAAGTTGTCCAGTTTCCATAAAAAATATATGATGAAGCATGCAAAGAAATAAGAATATATGGCCCCAAGTGGGAAAAGCAGTCCATAGAGAACTGTTCTTGAGGAAATCTAGACATTGGACTGACTAAAGTCTAAGTCAGCTATTCTAAATCAGTTACTTCAAAGAGTTAAAGGAAACCACATCAGGAGAACTATAGGAAAGCATGAGGGTAGTGTCTCACAAAATAGTAAATATTGGACCAGGAAAAATAATTAATCAGTACTAAGCTTAATACCTGGGTGATGAAATAATCTGTACCACAAACCCACATGAAACAAGTGTATCTATGTGACAAACCTGCACATGTACCCCTGAACTTCGAGTCTAAAGAAACAGAATGTTTTCTTAAAAAAGAACCAAATAGAAAATTTGGAGTGGACAACCACAATAACTGAAATGAAAAATTCACTCGATGGGCTAAACAGCAGAGTTGAACAGTCAGAAAAAGAATTAGGAAACTTCAAGTTAGGTCAATTGAGATTATATAATTAGAGTAACAGAAAGAGAAAGATAATGGTTAAAAACTTCCAAAATTTGATTTTTTAGAAACACCAAAATCTGAACAAATTCCAGAGAGGATAAACTCAAAGATACCTCATGATAAAAAATTTGATAGACCTAACATCATACAAAGTATGTTCTCCAACCACAATGAAATAAAATTAGGAAACAATGACAGAAGGAAAGCAGAGAAATCCACACATATGTAGAAATTAAACAACAAATAACTCAAAGGACAGTAGGTCAAAAAAGAAATAATAAAGGAAATTAGAAAATGTCTAGAGATGAAGAAAAAGAAAACACAACAAAACTTAGGGGATGCAGCTGAAGTAGTGCTTAGCATGAAATACACAGCTGTAAGCACCTATATGAGGAATAAATTACCAAAATTTTACTACAAGGGAGTAAAAATGTCCTTACACCTTATACAAAAATTAACTCCAGATGGATTAAAGACTTAAACCTAAGACCTATAAAAACCTTAGAAGAAAACCTAGGCAATACCATTCAGGACATAGGCATGGGCAAGGACTTCATGACTAAAACACCAAAAGCAATGTCAACAAAAGCCAAAATAGACAAATGGGATCTGTAGGGAATCCATGAGCCCCACACAGTGGGGACCAGAATGTAGGGATCCATGAGCCCCATGTTGGGCACCAGAATGTAGAGAGCCAGCCCTATATCACCAGTGGGGACCCCAAGTTCGGTGGTGACAAAGGAATGAGAAAAAGACAGATTAAGAGAGACAGTGGGACCAGGGTGCCATCACTTTATTACTTTGGAGGAGGCAGGGAAGGCCCCAAGTTCTGATCATCCTCTCTATTTATTGGGGTTACAATCACTGATCTACAGGGTAGGGGTAAAGCGATGGTAGGGAGAGGGTGATGGTGGAGTGAATCAGTGAGGCAGAACTGGTGTATCATTCTAAAGACAGATAACAGCGGTGGTTTGAGAGTTTCACAAAACAAGAACATGTGGTTATCTTTAACTTATTATCTATGAGCAGCTGATGGAACTCGGGTCTTATAAGAAGCCTACAAGTCTGGCTACGTCATAGTGCTACAAAGGGGTTTTACGTCCTTGAGCACAACGTTTATGGTAACAGAGCCTAGGTCACCCTGCACCGGAACATGAGGCATAGAGAGGACTTCCTCCTCAGAGGCCTCCTGTGGCCTTCCGCAGTTTGTTGTTCCCTGTTTACATGTTACCCATAACCAATTTATGTAGGCACTCTGTAAGCCGTTTCTCCTTTGCTGCTTTTCCCAACAGGATCTAATTAAATTTAAGAGCTTCTGCACAGCAAAAGAAACAATCAGAACCTAAACAAATATACAAGAAAAAAAACAAACAACCTCATCATACCCTTTGCCCAAAGGCTATGAACAGACAGTTTTCAAAAGAAGACATTTATGCAGCCAACAAACATATGAAAAAAAGCTAATCATCACTGGTAATTAGAGAAATGCAAATCAAAACCACATTGGGATACTACCTCGTGCCAGTTAGAATGGCGTTCATTAAAAAAATCAGGAGGCAACAGATGTTGGTGAGGATGTGGAGAAACAGGAACACTTTTACACTGTTGGCGGAAGTGTAAATTAATTTAACCATTGTGGAAGACAGTGTGGTGATTCCTCAAGGACCTAGAACTAGAAATACCATTTCACCCAGCAATCCCATTACTGGGTATATACCCAAAGGATTATAAGTCCTTCTTTTATAAAGACACATGCACACATATGTTTATTGCAGCACCGTTTACAATAGCAAAGACTTGGAACCAACCCAAATGCCCATCAAGGATAGACTGGATAAAGAAAATGTAACACATATACACCACGGAATACTATGTAGCCATTTAAAACAAAGAGTTCATGTCCTTTGCAGGGACATGGATGATGCTGAAAACCATCATTCTCAGCAAACTGACACAAGAACAGAAAACCAAACACTACATGTTCTCACTCACAAGTGGGTGCTGAACAATGAGAACACGTGGACACAGGGAGGGGAACATCACACACCAGGGCCTGTGAGAAGGTAGGCGGATAGGGGAGGGTTCGCAGCGGGTGGGGAGATTGGGGAGGGATTACATTAGGAGAAATACTTAATGTAGATGATGGAGAGGGGGATGGATGCAGCAAACGACCATGGCATGTGTTTACCTATGTAACAATCCTGCACGTTCTGCACATGCACCCCTGAACTTAAAGTATAATTAAAAAAAAAAAAGTAAAAAAGAAAGGTCAACTAAACTCAAAGCAAACAGAAGGAAGGAAATAGTAAAGATTAGAGTGGAAATAAACACATTGGGGAACAGGAAAATGTAGAGAAAATCAACAAAATAATGCTTTGTACTTTGTAAAGATTAGGAGAATTGACAAACTAATAGTTAGACTCACCAAGAAAAGTAGAGAGAACAAAAAGAGAGAAGGAAGGGGAGAGATAGATGGAGAGAGAGACAAAATATTCAATTACTGTAACTGGAAATAAAAGTGAGGATTTTATTACTGACCTTAGAGAAATAAAAGGGTTATGAGAAAATAAAATAAACAATTGTATAACAGCAAATTAGAAAACATAGATGAAGTGAAAAAATTCCTAGAATCACAAACTACCAAAGCTGACTAAGTAATAGAAATCTGAATCATATAACTATTTTGTATAAGTTTGGCAGGTTTTTTTTTTTTTTGGAAAAAAAATGATCTAATCATTCCATTCTTAAGGGTTTAGCCAAGAACAATATAAGCCTATGTTCATACAAAGATTCCTATATTAATGTTCATTGCAACTTTATTTTAATAGCCAGAAAGTGGAAACGACCCAAATTTCTATCAAAAAGTCAATGGATGGCTGGGCGCGGTGGCTCACTCCTGTAATCCTAGCACTTTGGGAGGCCGAGGTGGGTGGATCACCTGAGGTCAGGAGTTCAAGACCAGCCTGGTCATCATGGTGAAACCCCATCTTAAAAAAAAAAAAAAAAAAAAAAGTCAATGGATGTGTTATATTCATACTTATTACTAAGCAATAAAAAAAGGAATAAATTAATTAATGCTACAATATAGATGAATCTGAAAAGAATTACGCTGAATGAGAGAAGACAGAAAAAAAGTACACATAATACATGATTTCATTTTTACACATTTTTAGAAATGCAAAATTTCAGAGAAAGAAGGCGGCAGGAGTAAATTTAAGACAATGAAGCAGATTATGAGCTAACCTGAAAATGAGATGTCGGAAAGGCAACTGGATATGACTTTGAGATTCAGGGTAAGACTTCCTTGGAGATGATAAGTTGAAAGTCATCAGTTTGCATTTAAATCTATTCACTTGAGAAGAGTGACATCAGCGACACAGAAGACTAGGATACTCCCAGTCCACACCACCCACAGATGTATTATTAAAAAAAGAAAAGAAGAGGCCGGGCGCGGTGGCTCACGCCTGTAATCCCAGCACTTTGGGAGGCCGAGGTGGGTGGATCACGAGGTCAAGAGATCGAGACCATCCTGGTCAACATGGTGAAACCCCGTCTCTACCAAAAATACAAAAATTAGCTGGGCATGGTGGCACGTGCCTGTAGTCCCAGCTACTCGGGAGGCTGAGGCAGGAGAATTGCTTGAACCCAGGAGGCGGAGGTTGCGGTGAGCCGAGATCGCGCCATTGCACT
>PVKV010042543.1:0-10653 GCA_004027835.1 Alouatta palliata
AGGAAAAATTTTGGATGGCAAAGATGTCTCATTATTCAACAAATATATGCTGGGAGCCTTAAATGCTGTGGACAATACAAATATATCCAGGTCCAGTTCCTGCCCTCAAGGTCATCCTACCAGGTATTGCAAGTGAGGAAGGTCAGAGAAGTTGCAGTGACTAGGATGTCACAGGAGAGGAGACTCTTGAGCTTTGAAGAAAAGGCAGGGTTCAGATGGGTGCATAGGAGAACATTTCAGGCAGAGGGAATCACATGAACAAGGGCACAGAGGTCAGAACTAAGAGGACAGATTTAGGAATAGGAACAGGACCTGCCCGAGTGGGGCATTGCTCCCTGTGTTGGAGAACAATGGTTGGATAAGTGGATTAGGGGCACAGAATGGAGGGCATTGATCGCTGAGTCAATGTAACCCAGGGTTTCTCAACCTCACTGCTATTAACATTTTGAACCAGAACATTCTTTTTTTTTTTTTTTTTTTTTTTTTTTGATACAGGACCTTGTACTGTCACCCAGGCTGGAATACACAGGCAAAATCTCGGCTCACTGCAACCTCCGCCTCCCAGGTTCAAGCAATTCTGCTGTGTCAGCCCCATGAGTAGCTGGGATTACAGGCATCCCCCACCATGCCTGGCTAATTTTTGTATTTTTAGTAGAGACAGGATGATAGAGACAAGACCATGATGGCCAGGCTGGTCTCGAACTCCTGACATCACTGATTCACCCACCTCAGCCTCCCAAAGTGTTGGGGTTACAGGCGTGAGCCACCGCGCCCAACCCATATCATTCTTTTTGGGTGTGGGGTGGGGGGAACAGGGGAACCTGTGCATTGTAGGATAGCTAACAGCACACCTGGTTTCTACTCACTAAATGCCAACAGTACTCTCATCCCCAGGTGTGCTCTGCCCCTGAGTAGTGACACAAAAAATGTCTTCAGGCCATGCACAGTGGCTCACCTCTGTAATTCCAAGACTTTGGGAGGCCAAGGCTGGAGGATCACTTGAGCCCAGGAGTTTGAGACCAGACTGGGCAAGAAAGTGACCCTGTCTTTATAAAAAAAAAATGTAAAAATTCACTGGGCATGGTGGTGCATGTCTATAGTCCCAGCTACTTGGAAAGCTGAGGTGGAAGGATGGCTTGAGCCACGGGGGATCAAGTCTGCAGTGAGCTGTGATCATGCTACTGCACTCCATCCTGGGCAATAGAACAAGACCCTGTGTTAAAAAAAAAAAAAAAAAAAAGTCTTCAGACATTGCCAAATGTCTGCTGGAGTGCAAAATTGCTCAGTGGGTTGAGAGTCATTGGGTTAAGACATTGTGATAGTGTATGTGATCTGTGTGTGATTTTTCTGTGTCAACAGGTCTGCTGTGAGCTGACTTGGTTCTTCCATATGCCATCAGGGCTCCTGTGCTTGTGGCCTAGGACAGTGGCCTTGCAGCTGTGGAGAAACCATCCTCCTGTTGGACTCCTAGGCCCATTGTGAGTGGTATCCTTACCACCCACTACTTCAACATGCCTAGAAAATGCCACTGGGGGAGAAAGAACAGGTAAACACAGCAAGCTAAGGCTAATAAGGATGGTCTAGTCTCTGAGTAGAGACAAAACACCTAAAACAAAGACACGAGCAAGAACGTGGAAAGCTCTGAAGCAATTTATTATTAACATCGGTAGAGCCCATCAGCAATCAAACTACACATCACGGCCAGGCACGGTGGCTCACGTCTGTAATCACAGCATTTTGGGAGGATGGGATAGGAGGATCTCTTGAGCCTAGGAGTTTGAGATCAGCCTAGGCAACACAGTGATACTCTGTTTCTACAAAATAATTTTAAAATTAGCTGGGCGTGGTGGTACATGCCTACAGATCCAGTTATTTGGGAGACTGAGGCAGAAGGATCACTTAAGCTGGAAGGTTGAGGCTGCAGTGAGCCATAATTGCACCACTACACTCCAGCTTGGGTGACAGAGTGAGATCCTGTCTCAAAAAAATAAAAACAAAAATAAAGGCCGGGCGTGGTGGCTCACGCCTGTAATCCTAGCACTTTGGGAGGCTGAGGTAGGTGGATCACTTGAGGTCAGGAGTTCAAGACCAGCCTGGCCATCATGATGAAACCCCATCTTTAAAAAAAAAATAAAATAAAAATAAAATAAAAAATAAAGAAAGAAAAGAAAAATAAAGCAACACACATTGTGATTGTCCCAGAGCTGGGCAGTGAAATTCTGCCCAATTAGGCCTGGCGTCGAGCCAGCTGGAGCCCTTGGTTAACACCAGTGAGGATGTTTAGAGGATGACACATGTTTTCTTGTCCTCTGTGCCAGGCAGGTTGTTGATATAAGCACACTGTGAAAATGTTTACCATTATTCTGCCTTCACCTAATTAGAGCTTTTGGAACCACAGACTGATCAGGGACTTTGACATGCAGAATGGAATGTCAAGTTCAACACTGGAGTACAGCTTATGTATAGCTGAGTGACCTCATGTAGCTGAGACTTCTCTTTTATTTGGAGACAGAGTCTTGCTCTGTTGCCCAGGCTGGAGTGCAGTGGCGTGATCTTAGCTCACTACAACCTCCGCCTCCCAGGTTCCAGTGATTCTCCTGTGTCAGCCTCCAGAGTAGCTGGGAATACAGGCGTGTGCCACCATGACCAGCTAATTTTTTGTATTTTTAGTAGAGACAGGATTTCACTGTGTTAGCCGGGATGGTCTCAATCTCCTGACCATGTTAGCCAGGATGGTCTCAATCTCCTGATCTCGTTATCCACCCTCCTCGGTCTCCCAATGTGCTGGGAGCCACCGCACCTAGCTGGAGCTGAGACTTTTATCTCCCTACAAGCCTGCCTGCAACCTGTTCCCTTCTGGTTTTGTTTGGTTGAAAAGGCTAATGAAATATCCACGATGGAGGCTTGGAATCTTTTTGCAGTTTCCTATCCCTGGGATGTTTGAAAGGCTAAACCTCCATGATAAGGATAGCTAGCATTTTTTGAGTATTTACTACCTTAAAAGATATTACAATCTTGTGGCAAGTGAGGAAGCTGAGGCTTGGAGATGGTGGATGATCTGCCAAGGACACACAGATGGTCAATTGCACCGTGAAATTTTTTTTTTAAGGATGGGGTTTCACCATGTTGGTCAGGCTGGTCTTCTACTCCCGACCTCAGGTGATCTGCCCGCCTCGGCCTCCCAGAGTGCTGGGATTACAGGCATGAGCCACCATGCCTGGCCAATTTTTTTTCTCTTTCTTTCTTTCTTTCTTCATTTTTTTTAAGATGGGGTTTCACCTTGTTGGTCAGGCTGGTCTTAAACTCCCGACCTCAGGTGATCCACCCGCCTTGGCCTCCAAAGTGTTTGGATTACAGGCGTAAGCCACCACACCCGGCCAATTTTTTTTTTTTTTTAAGACAGAGTCTTGCCCTGTCACCCAGCCTGGAATGCAGTGGTATGATCTCAGCTCACTGCAACCTCTGCCTCCTGAGTTATAGTGATTCTCCTGCCTCAGCTTCCTGAGAAACTGGGATTAATCAGATGCCCACCATCATGCCCGGCTAAGTTTTGTATTTTTAGTAGAGATGGGGTTTTGCCACGTTGGCCAGGCTGGTTTTTAACTCCTGACCTCAAGTGATCCTCCCACACAGGACCACCCAAAGTGCTCGGGTGGTAGGCATGAGCCACTGCACCTGGCCATACAGTGAGAATTTGAACCCAGTTCTGTATGACTCCTGAATCCCCTTAACTTCTGCACTACATCAGTATTCAACAGTCAGGACTGCCTACACAGGCTGATTGGGCTTCTCTGGACTCCACAAAAAGAACCTCTCTTCGTTAAGGTTTGCTTTATATTAAAACTGGGACTTGTGGCATCTTCTCTGAGTCCCCTCCCTGACCAGCTTCCTTCTAGTTGCAGTTGCGAACTCACTACTGCTTCTCTCCTACTCCAAAAAGTGCTGGTCTTTTCTTTAAAAAAAAAAAATTTTTTCTTCCGGTTATTTATTAACTGTAGAAAATTAGGAAAATCCTGGCCTTGCACGGTGGCTCAGGCCTGTAATCCCAGCACTTTGGGAGGCCGAGGCGGGCGGATCATGAGGTCAAGAGATAGAGGCCATGCCAGTCAACATGGCACCACAAGGCTATATCCTGCCATCTTCTAGTCTCAACTGAAAGTCGGAATTTTGGAGCCAAATTTTGGAGAAATGTGGAGAACTAATACACGACAATTGGTACACTCATTCCTCACTAAACTTTTTAAATTTTTTTTTTCATTTTTTATTTTTAGAGCCAATGTCTTGCTGTCACCTAGGCTGGAGGGCAGTGGCACGATTACAGCTCACTGTAGCCTTGACCTTCCAGGCTTAGGTGATCCTCCTACCTCAACCTGTCGAGTAGCTGGAACTACAGGTGCACACCAGCACGCCCTGCTAGTTTTTGTATGTTTAGTAGAGTCAGGGTTTTACCATGTTGCCCAGGCTGGTCTCGAACTCCTAAGCTCAAACAGTCTCCCCACCTCAGCCTCCCAAAGTGCTGGGATTACTGGCATGAGCCACTGCACCTGGCCTCACTACAGCCTTAAACTCGAGGGCTCAAGTGATCCTCCAGCCTCACCCTCCCAAGTATCCACACCTGGCTAATTGTTTTTTTTTTTCTTTTTTGAAATGGAGTCTCACTCTGTTGCCTAGGCTGGAGTGCAGCGGTGTGCAATCTCAGCTCACTGCAACCTCAGCCTCCCAGGTTCAAGTGATTCTCCTGCCTCAGCCTCCCGAGTAGCTGGAATGACAGGCGTGCACCACCACACCCGGCTAATTTTGGTATTTTTAGTAGTGACAGGGCTTCACCATGTTGGCCAGGCTGGTCGTGAACTCCTGACCTCAGGTTCTGCCTGCCTCAGTCTCCCAAAGTGCTGGGATTACAAGCGTGAGCCACGGCATCCGGGCTGTGTGTTTGTTTTTTGTAAAGGGTCTTGCTTTGTTATCCAGACTGGTCTCAAACTTCTGGGCTCAAGCAATCCTCCCACCTCAGCGTCCAAAGTATTCGGATTACAGGCAGGAGCTACCTCGTTCAGCCCTGAACTTCTTATCCTAAGCATAATGCTGATTTGGTTCAAATCTGAGCCTGGTTTCTTGAGAAGGCAGGCATCCCACCCAGGCTAATATAGGTGTACAGTTATAGCCCTAGTAATTACCCAGGGTATAGATCACCCTCCAGACTGGTGCTGTCCAATAAAATATAACACAAGCCAAATATGTCATTTTAAATTTTCTTTTTTTTTTTTTTTTTTTTGAGACAGAGTCTTGCTCTGTCACCCAGGCTGGAGTGCAGTGGCTTGATCTTAGCTCACTGCAACCTCCACTTTCCAGATTCAAGCAATTCTCCTGCCTCAGCCTCCTGAGTAGCTGGGATTACAGGCACACGCCACCACGGCCCAGCTAATTTTTGTATTTTTAGTAGAGATGGGGTTTCACCATGTTGGCCAGGCTGGTGAAACCCCATCGCCTGGCCTCATTTTAAATTTTCTGGTAGCCACATCAAAAAGGAGAAAGGTTGGCTGAGCACAGTGGCTCATGCCTGTAATCCTAGCACTTTGGGAGGCCAAGGTGGGTGGATCACTTGAGATCAGGAGTTTGAGACCAGCCTGGCCAACATGGTGAAACCCTGTCTCTACTAAAAATGCAAAAATCAGCAGGGCTTGGTGATGCATGTCTATAATCCCAGCTACTCAGGAGGCTGAGGCTGGAGAATCACTCGAACCTAGGAGGCATAGGTTGCAGTGAGCCGAGATCGCACCACTGCACTCCAGCCTGGGAAACAGAGCAAGACTCCGTCTCAAAAAACAAAAAAAAAATAACTGTATTATTAATGAGATGTACTTTTTTGTGCTAAGTTTTTGAAATCTGGTATGTATTTTATCCTTACAGCAGCTCTCAGTGTGGAGCAGCCACCGTTCTAGTGCCCAGTAGCTATAAAGAACTGGTGGCTGACACTGCAGTTTCAGACCAACTTTAGCTCCATTTGGTGACCTGCAGCAGCCTCTTCTAACTCATTCCCATTTTCAGATCATTTCCCCGCTGGTCCTAAATGCCCCAAGGGTAGGAGAAATGGAAAAAGCCATGTTGCACACTGGATGTCCCTGCCTGCCACATGCCAGTTGGCAAGAAGCCAAAACTGCTAGGGGTCACTGCAGATCTGGTGACAGTAGATTCAGCGACATCTCAGTATTTGAGCACAGATCACCCCCAGGGGAGGCAGGTACAGATTCCACTCCTCAGAACCCTCTGAGTGGCTTCCTGTTGCACACACAAGAAAGTTCAAGCTCTGTAGTCCATCACCTGGCACTAATTCACCTAATGTCCAACTTTTCTTTTCTTTTTTTTTTTCTTTGGGACTGAGTCACACTCTGTCACCGAGGCTGGAGTGCAGTGGTGCTATCTCGGCTCACTGCAACCTCCACCTTCTGGTTCAAGCAATTTTCATACCTCAGCCTCCAGAGTAGCTGGAATTGCACACGTGCACCACATGTATTGGTGTATTGGCTACTTTTGTATTTTCAAGAGACAGGGTTTCACCATGTTGGCCAGGCTGGTCTTGAACTTCTGACTTCAAGTAAGCCACCCACCTCAGCTTCCCGAACTGTTGGGATTACAGGTGTCAGCCATTGCACCCAGCCCACCTTTTATTTTTCACAACACTCCTGTAGGGACCTTAGCTAAAGCCAAGCCAAAGCAACCGGGCGCCCCACAAACACGCCTTGCCTTTTCCTGCCTCCATAAATTGTGTGTGCTATTTATTCACAGAATGTTCTTATCTACTAAATTCCACCCAATTCTGAACACCCAGTTCTTGCTCTCTTCCCTGAAGCCTTCTGTAATGACTCCTGACTGAAGAGTCTTTATACCTTCCTCTGCCATCTGTAGCACATTTATCAGCAATAACCAGGGCAGGTGGTGTTGTATTTCAGAGCACACCTTATTTGCCTTTCCCTTCAGCTTGTAAACACCCAAAGGGCAGGGGTAAGAGTCTCAGATGATAATAGTAATGTAGCAGGAGTGGCTGTGGGAAACAGATCTCTCGGACACCGAATATGGGAGGGAGGAGTTTAATTCGGCCGGGAGCAAGGTGGCATAGCTGCCTCAATAGCCAAGCTCCCCTAACAAAGGAAGGTTCCTTCTTTATATAGGCTTATACTTTAGATGTTACACGTGGAAGAATCTTAGGTTTATAGCTTAACACATGAAAAGGGTCTCAGTTTACATGTGAAAAGGGTTTCAGTTTACATTCTTAGGAATTACATATGAAAAGGGCTACGGTTTACAGTCTTAGGAATGAAAAAAAAAAGGGAAGTTGACCTGAGATGCCTGGGTCTCCCTCTTCAGTAATAATAATAAATAATGATTAATATCTGTTGAGCACTGTTTCAGGCCTATGCTAGGCACTTTACATTTAAAGTTGGTAAACACCTCAGAAATTATTTCCATTTTATAGGTGAGAAAATAGAAGCAAAGAGAGGTAACTTATCTTCAAAGATGGGCAGTTTGAGTACAGAACCTCACCACCCCCCACCTAACCATGCGCTCTAGCACCTTGCTTGATGTGGTTGTTCATTATGGGTTTTTTTTTTTTTTTTTAAAGATGGGGTTTGACCATTATGGCCAGGCTAGTCTTGAACTCCTGACCTTAGGTGATCCACCCACCTCAGCCTCCCAAAGTGCTAGGATTACAGGCGTGAGCCACCGAGCCCGGCCTTTTTTTTTTTTTTTTTGGAAACAGAGTTTTGCTCTTGTTGCCTGGTACTTGGGCTGGAGTGCAATGGCTCAATCTCAGCTCACTGCAACTTCCGATCCCGGGTTCAAGCGATTCTTTTGCCTCAGCCTCCTGAGTAGCTGGGATTACAGGCGCCTGCCACCATGCCTGGCTAATTTTTTGTATTTTTAGTAGATATGTGGTTTTACCATGTTAGCCAGGCTGGTCTGGGACTCCTGACCACTCAGCTGATTACCCCTATCTTGTCTCCTGCTAAATCACAGAGGTTTGGGGAGTACTGTCAGGCCCCCAATAAACTTGTTTGTGGAGGCCTAGGGAGTTTCTTCAGACTCTCAATCAAACTTGCTTAATCCTAAATGGATCCTGTTAAAAATTCCTCTGTTATTTTGTCATGCTTTAAGGCCCAGGAATGGCATAGGCGAAGCTCTTGGAGGGCTTTTGTTACATTCCAGGCTTGGTATAAGGGCACTGGCTCTTTCAGCTTTTTAACTTAAGTACTCAGTTAAGTTTGAAACAGTACTGAAACAGTTGTTATGGAGGCCTTCGTTAGTGAGACCTGGCCTGCGACACCATGATCTTGCCACTGCACTCCAGCCTGGGTGAAAGAATAAGTCCCAGTCTCAAAAAAAAAAAAAAGAATGCCCTGTATTCACACAACCACCACAGGACTGGACCTTCTTGAACAGTGCAGCATGGCTCATTCCTCTGCCCCAACCCCTGCTCAGCATCTGCAGCGTGGGGCACAGAGCAAGCACACCCGCCAATGCCGCTGTGGTCACTAGACGGCAGTTTTCTTCTCAGCCCTCGGAGTTCGGCTTGTGCACAGAAGACGTGAATCTAGATAATAAGAGCAAAGAACTTCTCCACAGGACACAAGTAAACCACCCCTACCCCACCCACCTCTATCAACCTTATCTGCTTACCTCCAGCTCTGATCTCTAACAGGCAATTTAATCCTCCCTTGTGGAACCCAAAAGTCACATACCCATTCCCCAGGGAGCTCGGTGATAAGAAAGCACAAAGTTTAGGATTACTGTCTGATAAGAGTCTTGCTTAAACAAGATCACATACAAAAGCCTGTCTGATCCCCACACCCTTCTCCCCTGGCTCCCCTCTCTCCTTTTTTCCTCTCCTGCTTGTAAGATTTCAAGATTGTGCAACCCATCCCAGAGACTTGGGCTCTGAAAGACCTAATGCAAATTGCTTTTAGACACACACATTTCTTTCCCAGCCCTCTGTGGTCTTCCACTCTCCGCCCAGCATGCCTCACCCTTACCCCCTACCTGGGAGTTGACGCTTGGGGCTCCCCCAGGGGCTGATAGCCCGGTTCTGCTCCTGGCCATTTCCCATTGGCACTTGCTCATTCACATTTTAAAATTAGAGCAAAGTTCAACACTGTGGTTGGCTTTAGTGCTCTATGACTTGCCCTACCCTGGTGAGAAAAATGCAAACAATAGCAACCTGGGAAAACTTCCCTCCTAAAATAGCAGCAGCCCCCACAGCATTCTGGCAACAGGTCGCTCTGTGGTGAGTCCTGGCTTGGGGCAGATGGAAACACTCAGGGATGTAAATAGCAGTGAGAAAAGGCCACTTGTGCCACTATGAGGTTTTGTGTGGGTGGGTTCTTCTCCCACCCCAACCCCACCTAAGTTCTCTATTTTTCTTTTGCTTAAACTTCAGCTCCCAGCATAAACATCGAGGGTTGAAGCTCCGTTCTGCTCTGGAGCTGTGAGTGCAGGGTGAGGGGTTGTGGTGTCCTGTTTCTCCTGCCATGTCCCAGCCCCGCGGTGTCAGTCTCTGCACTGTCCTCCTAGACCCTCCCTTCTCAAGGTCAGTTCCCTCTGCTGCAAAGCAGGAGTAACAGCACTCGTTGTGAGGGTTGAATGAGTTGGCAAAGCCCGTGCCTGGCACAGTGCCGGCTGTGGCAGGCTGTAGTGTTTCAGGCCATGATTAGGACGGGGTTGTGGCAGTGATGCAGGTGCACACAGTGGTGAGGAAGCAGGCAGTGGGGACCCTCTTGGCAGTCCCCGGCCACACAGATGCATGGCAGGACCAGGAGGTGGGGGCCTCAGGCTGAAGTGGCCAGCTCCCCCACTTCTCCTTGTTTGTAGGATTCCAGGCCAGTGCCTGGCAGCCCTTCAGCACGGAACTTCTTGTACATTCCATAGCAACTGAAAGGGCTTTTGTCCCCACACAGGAAGAACAAATAACAAAGGCAATTGTATGTCTCCCCATGGACGCACACAGCAGGCTTAGGAAGAGAAATTTCTTTCCCCAAGAGTCCAGCTTTGCTGGAGCGGCTGCAGTCACAGATCAAAGTGTCACACAGCTCTGGAGGAGAGTGGCATCTGAGCTCCCACACATGTGGCAGGATGCTCATCACACGCCCAGCACACACACACTCACACTCACACTCACACTCACACGCACAAACCCCAACACAACACTCCTGCCCAGACTAGCTGGGCAGTGAGCCACAGATGCTGCAGCCACAGGGGCTCAGGAGAACACTACGCCCACCCCTTTCAGTAGGTTATGGCTTTATTATTCCCTGATATGGTTTGGCTGTGTCCCCACCCAAATCTCATCTTGAATGGTAGCTTCTATAATTCCCATGTGTTGTGGAAGGGACCCAATGGGAGATAATAGAATCATGGGGGCAGTTTCCCCCATACTGTTCTCATGGTAGTGAATAAGTCTCAGGAGATCTGATGGTTTTATAAGGGGGAAACCCCTTTTGCTTGGCTCTCATTCCCTCTTGCCTGCTGCCGTGTAAGATGTGCTTTGCGTGCCGGGCGCGGTGGCTCACGCCTGTAATCCCAGCACTTTGGGAGGCCGAGGCGGGTGGATCACGAGGTCAAGAGATCGAGACCATCCTGGTCAACATGGTGAAACCCCGTCTC
>PVKV010042544.1:0-10649 GCA_004027835.1 Alouatta palliata
AAAAGGGGAGGGACAGCAGGGGGTGGGGAGTTGGGGAGGGATAGCATGGGGAGAAATACCAGATATAGGTGATGGGGAGGAAGGCAGCAAATCACACTGCCATGTGTGTTCCTATGTAACAATCTTGCATGTTCTTCACATGTACCCCCAAACCTAAAATGCAATAAAAAGTATATATATATAAAAAAAAAAAAAAAGAATAAAATTCACTTTGATTTCTTTTTATAGTGGACCTGTGCTTTTGAAGATCTTTTTCCAGCACAGACTGGGCTGGCACGTTCATCCCCCTGGGATTTATCATTATTTTATCCATATCAATCTTCTTTAACAGTGAATTCTTTTCTTTCTTTCTTTCTTTTCCTTTCTTCTTTTCTTTCTTTCTTCTTTCTTTCTTTTTCTTTCTTCTTTTCTTTCTTTCTTTCTTCCCTTTCTTTCTCTTTTTTTCTTTTTCTTTCTTTCCTTCCTTCCTCCCTCCCTTCCTTCTTCTTTCTTCCTTCATTTTTTCTTTTCTGTCTTCTCTCTCTCTCTCTCTCTCTCTCTCTCTCTCTCTCTCTCACACTCTCTCTCTCTCTCTCTCTTTTGGAGAGGGTCTTGCTCTGTGGCCCAGGCTAGAGTACAGTGGTACAATCATAGCTCACTGCAGCCTCAAACTCCTGTGCTCAAGCAATTCTCCCTCCTCAGCCTCCCAAGTAGCTGGGATTACAGGTGCACACCACCATGCCCCACTAATTTTTTGGGTTTTTTTGTAGAGACAGGCTCTCACTATGTTGCCCAGGCTGATCTCAAACTCCTGGCTTCAAATAATCCTCCTGCACAGGCTTCCAAAGTGCTAGGATTACAGGCATGAACCACTGTGCCAGATAAGGGAGAAGACATTTGAAAGCACAGGTCCAAAGTCAAAGAAATTCAAATGAATTTCCTTCCTAAGTCATGTCTTTCCAAACATTCTGTGACCTGCTCGTCCATCCATGCCCCCTTTGCGGGCCGCCTTCCCTTCCTGTCTCACTTCCCGTCTCCCCTACCAGTGTTTCCTGGGATCATTTCCCAAATAAACCACTTCCATGGGAAGATTTCTTGAGGAATAACTAAGATTCTATATCGGGGACTCGGCACAGCAGTGACACACAGGGAGCCTCCTTAAATACATGCAATCGTGCATTTCCACCTCTGCATGGGTGGAACTTAGAAGAGCTTCATGAAGACGTCATTGAGACTGGCCTGGGAAGGAGAGGTGGGAGTTGTCCAGGTAGAAGTTAGGACTGCACCACCGTGGTGGATGAGGTCACCACAGGAGGGGTGGGAAGGACGGAGGAAAGAGCGCCACCTGGGGGCGGGAAAAAAGAGCAGCCAGAGGAGTTGAAGAGTTGGCCAAAGTCATCAACAAGGAACAGAAATGTTTGCTCTCCTGAACTCCCCAGCCCCAGCGGGAATAGATTTAATTCCTCAAGCCCTGTGGCCCTGGTCCCTAGTTCTGTGGTCCTCTCTGCCTCAAGGTCTGTCTGCCACAACCCATCCTAGAGCCCACAGTTAGGATAGGAAACTTGGACCTGTTCACCTAGCATGAACTTTTTTCTTTCTTTTTGTTCCTGTTATTTCTCTCATTTTGTGCATAAATTTTTATCGCAATCAAAGCAGCATTTTATATTTACAAGCTGCCTTTTATAAGACACTGATCTGACACTCACCAGCGTCTGGGAACTTTAAAGAAGACACACAACAGGCTCTTCTAATCTCAAAGGCAAGTGTCGGGGTGGGGAGGAAATGGGGCACGCACACACACACATGCACACACACACACACATTCACCACCCCCAGTGCCAAGTTCTGAGTTAAGCATTTTACCAATGTTGGTTCATTGACTTCTCACAGCAAACTCCCACTTTACAGATATGGAAATGAGCTGAAAAGTGAATTTCCTGGTTTCTCAATGCAATTTGACCCAGACCCTGCATTCCCAAAGGGTTTCCCATGTGGATTTATGACATTATCTCCAAATGAGGTCACGCACACGGTCACAAAGCTACTCTGACAATGTTGGAAGGAGATGACTTTCTTCATACTTCGTGTCGGCCCATGCCACTCATCCTGCAAAATGAATCAAAGCATTTAAAAAATAAATCCTCTAATCAACTTGTGAAAAGCACAATTATATTGCATTGTGTGTTAAAAGGGTAAATTATCTTAGGAAAATACTTTCAATATATGCAGCATTGTAACTATTTTTGGCATATTGTCCCATGTTAAGAATTGTAAGGACCTTAAAAAATGGAGCTGGAGGCCAGGCGAGGTGGCTTACACCTGTAATCCTAGCACTTTGGGAGGCTGAGGCAGGAGGATTGCTTGAGCCCAGGAGTTTGAGACCGGGCTGGGCAACATGGTAAGGCCCCATCTCTAGAAAAACCAAAATAACACTAAGTAAAATTAGCCAGGCATAGTGGTGTGAGCCTGTAATTCCAGCTACTGGAGAGGCTGACACTGGAGGAGCACTTGAGCCCAGGAGTTTCAGACCAGCCTGGACAACATAGCAAGACCCCATCTCTGAAAAAATATATATTTAAAAAAAAACAGAGGTGTCCCTGGCTCCTGTGATTCCCGAGAGATCCTCTCTCAGACGTCTTCCGTTTGCCTTTTATTCTTTTTAGGGTCAGGAAACCCAGAAGTAGATCCCTAAACAAAGATTCAAGGGCAAGTCATGTTTATGGGAGGTGGTTCCAGAAATCCCTGGCAGGGGAGTAAGGAAGTGAGACAGGAAAGGGAAGGCAACCAATAATGTGTTCGTTCTGGATCCAGTCCCCACGGCAGGCAACCAGAACACGATCCTGCTGGGACCCTCCAGTGTTGGGGTCATCACTTGTGGGGGTGTGTCCTGCAGACCCTGACTCAACAATGGATGAATAAGGTACACTGACTCACAGATATTATGCTTTGCCAGTTTGACTGAGTGTCTGTGGCCACTTACAGACTCTCTGGAGAGTGCTATAAAGAGATAGCAGCCACCAGCCCTCACCAGCCAGTGAGACTCCCATTTATTCAGGAAAGTTTAATTGACAAAGCTTGAGTCAACACCACTAGAGGTTAAAGATTAAAGGACAGGTTCCAATGCCCAAAGCAAACACCATTAGTGGGTAATATCCCTGGTCGACCTCCCCCCAAGAGAGCCATCCAGAATAATCAAAGGTTAATTTTAGAACCACATGAGTAAACAAGTTAGTTAGGTAAACTGCTCACATTCCTTTGTATTTGTGCCCTAATCTCTGTGGCTCCTTCAAAGAGACTCTGGCTGCCTTCAACGAAGAACTATAGAAAAAACCCTTAGGCCTTCCAAAAGGGTTTGAGACTATATTTTATAGCTTTCTCTAATATTTTTCCCACCACCCTGACTGAACTCCCATACTCCAGGAGACAAGACAGAACACACCTTGCAGTTACCCTACCAGAGAGGTGAGAGAACTGGGTTATTGATCCTTCAACTCCACCAGTTACGGACTGAGAGCTGCTCCTAGGGCCACTCATATAAAACAGAGAATGCCTTCAGGCAGAAAGTCCCAGGTGGTTACAATTGGCACAGGTAGGGCCTTTGCACCCAGAAGTGATAAGCACAGGGGGCCTTTGGTAGAGACTGGCAGGATGCCCCTTATGTCCTTGAAAGCTCCCTCGGGGGCACATGCTTCCTCATTCAAAACAATTCGCTGTCTCTTCTTCTAGAAATTGCTGATCTCAGTTAGTGGGCTTATGTAAGAAAGCCATATCCTCTCCACTTCCCCCTAATCCTTGTAAAAAACGAAACACATTTTAGAATACATATGTCACAGGCTTAAGAATGTGAGCCCCAGCCAGGTGTGGTGGCTCATGCCTGTAATCCCAGCACTTTGGGAGCCTGTGACGGCAGAATTGCCTGCTCCCAGGAGTTTGAAACCAGCTTGGGGAATGTAGCAAGACCTCATCTCTACACAAATAAAAATTTAAAAATCACAGCACACCTGTAGTCCTGCTGCTCAGGAGGCCAAGGCAGGAGGATTGCTTGAGCCCAGGAGTTCAAGTCTGCAGTGAGCTAGGATCACATCCCTGCACTCCAGCCTAGGCAGCAGAGCAAGACCCTGCCAGAGGAGGAGGAGGAGGAGGAGGAAGAGGAGGAAGAGAAGGAGGAAGAGGAGGAGGAGGAGGAGAAGGAGGAGGTGGTGAGCCCCTGGGGGCAGGGATGATGTAAACAGACTGTTTCTCCCCCTTTTCATTCCTGACACCTCACTCCTCCCAAAGGCTCAGTGATACAGCCAACTTAACAGAACTTTCCACTCTGAGGTGGGCAGGGAAGGAGGTGGAAGAGAAAGGGGAGGAGGCTGAGGTGGTGGCAGCAGGCTGAGGCTGCACCACTGTCCTCATTTCACAGAAGAGAAACTGAAAGAGCAGCACCGTGGGCTCCAGATCCCACGATGCACTCACAGTGGAACTAAGTGACTCAGACTGGGTCCTTCTAGCCTGTGTTTGCTCTGCCTGAAGGTTTTTGGACTGAAACTCTGCACCTCTGTGATTGCCACCCTGGGCTATCTGCACAGGGGCCCCCAAGAGCAGTGCTAGGGTAGAGCAGAGTGTGCCACTCAGTGGGGCCCAGGCCACTCAATTCCACTCTGAAGCACGTGTGCAGTGTTGGGAGGGAGGCGGGAATGGGTAAGACCTGGACCATGCCCGTGGCTGAGCTGGTGTGCACATCAGAGAAAGATTTTTGTTTGAGTAGAATTCAGAGGGGGTTAGAAAAGTAGGGTGGGCATTGGTACCCCAAGGGTGGAGCATACTGGAAGCCATCTACTCCATGCTTCTGCAAAAAAGGGTCCATTGTCTGCTGAGAATTTAAAATTAACAATAAAACCAATGAAGAGTCGGACTGTTCCTATTATCACCATGCACCAGCAATTCTACACAATGCCCATAATCAGCTATTCGTCATCAAAAAAGAAAAAAAATCTTTGTTTGGTCTAAGTTCTAAACAATTCCTGTGGTGACTGTTGGGTTTTGATAATAGGTATGTGCACTTTGGATTAGCACAGTTTTTATTACTCTAGCTTTAATACATATTGTGTACTACCTGGGAGTTAATTCTGAGAACTCCTGGTCCTACAGTCGGCCCCCAACACACCCCAACTCAGCTGCTCCCCAAGAGTCAGTTCCCATGACAACAAGACAAGTTTGTCCACTCTGGCCACTGCTGGAGCCTCTAGGCAGGGCAATTAGGAAAGAAAAAGAAATGAAAATCTTCCAGATTGGAAAAGAAGAAGTAAAATGATCCTTATTCTCAGATGGCATGATTTTGTAGAAAATCTCAAGGAGCCCACTAAAAACTGTTGAAGGTAAATATGAGTTCTGCAAAGTTGAAGGATACGAAATCAATATGCAAAAATCAATTGTGTTTCTAGACAATAACAATAAACCATTCAAAAATAAAATTAAGAAAACGATTCATGTACAATAGCATCAAAAAGAATAAGATACTTAGGGATAACTTTAAGAAGTACAAGATAATCCCAGCACTTTGGGAGGCCGAGGCGGGCGGATCACAAGGTCAGGAGATCGAGACCATCTTGGCCAACATGGTGAAACCCCGTCTCTACTAAAAATACAAAAATTAGCTGGGCGTGGTGGCGCGCGCCTGTAATCCCAGCTACTCAGGAGGCTGAGGCAGGAGAATTGCTTGAACCCAGGAGGCGGAGGTTGCAGTGAGCCGAGATCGCGCCACTGCACTCCAGTCTGGCACCTGGCGACGGAGTGAGACTCTGTCTCAAAAAAAAAAGAAGTACAAGACTTGTACACTGAAAACTACAACACATTGTTGAAAGCAATTAAAGAGGATCTAAATAAATAGGAAGACATCCCATGTTCATACTCCTCAAGTTGATCTACAGGTTTAACACAATTTCCTATCAAATTCCCAGTTGTTGTTGTTTTTTTTTCTTTGTAGACATTGAGCAAGCTGATCCTAAAATTCACATGGAAATTCAAGGACCTCAGAATATTCAAGATAGTCTTGAAAATGAATAATGAAGTTGAAGGACTCACATATCCTCATTTCGAAACATTACAAAATGACAGTAATCAAGATAGTGTGGTACTAGCATAAGGATAGACATAGAAAAATTTGGATAACACTGAGAGTCCAAAAATAATGGATTTTTGACAAGTGTGTTAAGACACTTCAATGAGGAAGTAATTGTTTCAATTGTGGTGATGGATGATAATGGATGGATGATGAACTCACAGATATATACATGCAAAAGAATGAATTTGGATCTCTACCTCACACCATAGATATTCTATCAAAGTGGATCACAGTGGCTCATGCCTGTAATCCCAGCACTTTGGGAGGCCAAGGCAGGTGGATCACTTGAGATCAGAAGTTCAGGACCAGCCTGGCCAACATGGTGAAACCCCATTAGCCAAGCATAGTGGTGGGCATCTGTAATCCCAGCTACGTGGGAGGCCAAAGTGTGAAAATTGCTTGAACTCAGGAGGTAAAGGTTGCAGTGAGCTGAGATCACACCACTGCACTCCAGCCTCAGCAACAGAGTAAGGCTGTCTAAAAAAGAAAAAACAAGTGGATCATAGACCTAAATGTAAAGGTTAAAACTGCAAAAGTCTCAGAAGAAAACATGGGAATAAATATTTGTGGCTTTGGGTTCGTCAATGATTTCTTAACTATTTCACCCAATGCACAAATGATTTAAAAAATTAAAATTTCTGTGTTACAAACAATACCATCTAGAAAGTGAAAAAGCCCACAGAGTGGGGGAAAACATATGCAAATCACAAATCTCATATGGGACTTGTAGTCAGAACATCTAAAGAACTCTTATAACTCAATAATAGAAAGACAAATAACCCTATTTTTTAAATGGGCAAAGGATTTGAACACACATTTCTCTAAAGAAGATATACAAATGGCCAGTAAACACATAAAAAGGTTCTCAGCATCGTTAGTCATTAGGCAAATGCAAGTCAAAATCACAGTGAGATCCCACCTTATACCATTTATATGACTACCATAAAGAAAAGAGTAACCAGTGTTGGGGAAATTAGAATGTTCAAACACTGTTGCAGTGGATGTAAAATGGTGCAGCTGCTTTGGAAAACAGTTTAGCAGCTCCTGAGAATGTTAAACGCACAGTTACCACATGACCCAGCAATTCCACTCTTAGGTATCTACCCAAGAGTAACGAAAACATCTATCTACACAAAGCCTGTGCATCAGTCATAGTGTTATGCATAATAGCCAACATGTGGAAACAACGTAAGCTCATAAACAGATAAACAAGCTGTCATCTATTTCTAGAAACAAATATTTGGCAACAAAAGGAAAGAAATATGATACCTGCTACCACGTGGGTGAATTTGGAAAACATGACATTAAGTGAAAGAAGCCAGACACATAAGTCTGACCACTGTGTGATTCCATTTATAGAAGATGCCCAGAACAGGTAACTCCATAGAAAGAAGGAGAAGAGAGATCGTTGGCTAGGGGTAGAGAGGGGTGATGGAGATTTGGGGAGAGGGGTTGGAAAAAGGGAGAATGACTGCTGACAGGTACGAAGTTTAGGGGAATGATGAAAATGTTCTAAAATTAGATAAGAGGATGCAAAATATTCTGAGTCTAAAGTTGAAAAGCCTAAGTGTGTGCATGCTCAGAGATGCATGTGATTCTTCTAAATAGTTGCAGCGTAACTGTCACATGTCGGTGTCCACATTGATAAGGTGACAGGTGTGGCCAGGTGCAGTGGCTCATGGCTGTAATCCTAGCACTCTGGGAGGTCAGGGTGGGCAGACCACCTGAGATCAGGAGTTTGAAATCAGCCTGGCCAAGATGGTGAAACTCTGTCTCTACTAAAAATATTAAAATTTGCCAAGCACAGTGGCGGGTGCCTGTAATCCCAGCTACTCGGAAGGCTGAGGCAGGAAAAGCACTTGAATCTGGGAGGCAGATGTTGTAGTGAGCCGAGATTACACCACTGCACTCCAGCCTGGACAACAGAGGGAGACTGTGTCCCCCTGCCAAAAAAAAGTGACAGGTGGTTTTCATTTTAATCATAGGATATTTACTTCTTCCTTGGCTGGAGTGATACCAGCTCTGTAGATAAACTAAAATCCATTGAATTGCACCTTGCTTTGTTCTATTTTAAGACAGTGTTATGCTGTGTCACCCACAGTAACACAATCATGGCTGGAGTGCAGTAACACAATCATGGCTCACTGCAGCCTCCACCTCCTAGGCTCAAGCCATCCTCCTGCCTCAGCCTCCCAAGTAGCTTGGACTACCGGGTGGCACTGTGCCTGGCCTGGCCTGTATTGCACACTTTAAATGGTATGTAAATGATATCTCAATAAAGTTCTTGAAAATAAACATATACGTTCCTAAAAGTTTAGGATTGTTTGGGTTCATTTCTGGCTGATTCTTGTCTCCAACCTCTGTGGTGCTACAGGTTCCTGTGCTTAAAAGGTAGATTCCAAATAAATGAGACTAGAATAACAATGAAAAGGACAATAAAACAGAGCTTGAGCCGGGCACGGTGGCTCACGCCTGTAATCCCAGCACTTGAGAGGCCAAGGCACGCAGATCATGCAGTCAGGAGATCAAGACCATCCTGGCTAACGTGATGAAACCCCGTCTCTACTAAGAAAAATATCAAAAAAATTAGCAGGGCATAGTGCACGCTCCTATAGTCCCAGCTACTTGGGAGGCTGAGGCAGGAGAATTGCTTGAACCCAGGAGATGGAGGTTGCCATGAGCCGAGTTCGTGCCACTGCACTCCAGCCTGGTGACAGAGCAAGACTCTGTCCCAAAAGAAAAAAAAAAAAAAGACCTTGAGTTACTTAATTTCTGCCATTTTTGTGATCACTTGCAGTTTATATTTAACACCTAAAACACTGAAACAGACGGTAGCTCCCAAATTGCAATTATTTTTGTTGGGTAGGTACAAATTGCAGTATTTACCCAGAATCTTTTCCTGAATTTGCATAACACCTTTACAACTGAAAAATCAGCTCGGTACAGTGGCACATGCCTATAAGCCCAGCACTTTGGGAGAAGGAGGCAAGAGAATCGCTTGAGCTCAGGAGTTCAAGACCAACGTGGGCAACATAGTGAGACCTCAGCTCTATATAAAAAAAAAAGTAGCTTGGCATGGTGCCACTCCCCTGTAGTCCTAGCTACTCCAAAGGCTAAGGCAGGAGGATTGCTTCAGCCCAGGAGGTTGAGGCTGCAGTGAGCCATAATTGCACCACTGCAACTCCAGCCTGGGCAGCAGAGCAAGACCCTGTCTCTAAGTAAATTAATTACATACAATAAAATTAAAACATCCATTCTTTTTATAACTGATGATTGTTTTAAAGCCATAGAACAGATAAAAATGATTAGTACAGATACATAATTTTGAAATACAAAGGAAGTTGTTCAGAATGCTCTGTTCTTGGCATCAAATATGCAATGGTGCTACCAGGACAGGCCAGGTTATGAAGGCATGGAACATCATGCTTTAAAGGAACTAGCTATATCCACAGTAATGCATGTGGGCCCAGTGATCTTGTGAGTTATTAATAAAATATTGATATATTTCATTTATCTAGTCAAGTGATTTAAAATTGCATGGGCCATTTCCATGCAGTAATTTCATCTCAGCATCCTCTGATAGAAAAACTGGTGCTGAAAACCAATTGTTATAAGTAAAATGCTTGTTTTTCAGTACTGCAAGGAAAAATTAACATTCAGACAAAAAGTTTTCTCAGCAAGGCAATTTTACTTTCTGCAGAAAGGGTGCTGCCAGTCAGCAATCTTGCCACAAATGCACAATGAATGAAAGGCAGGCATATTTATCCCTAAAGCATTGGGTCCTTATTGCTGTGTCCGGTCTCCATTGGTTGGAGCCAGACCTCACAATCTAAACTGAACTTAAAACTTTCCTAAATAGGTAAAGGCAATGGAGAACAAAGGAAAAGAGGATGTTGCTTGAGAAAAGACTTAGAAAAGTAATAACATTCCTAAATAAGGAAGGGGCATAGACTGCGAGCAGGGACATGCTTGTGAGTACGTCCAGCACAAATATCTTGGTTAAAGTACAACGACATAGAATGTACTTATTCCCTTATGTCTGACAGCTGCATAGGATAGGACTTAACAAAGAGTTACTCATAAAAAGCAAGAAGGCTTTGAAGAAACTTAGTCTTTAAAAGAAACGATCATTTCTAACATTTATTATTATTATTCTTTAACAAGAAGGGAAACTTTGAAGAGGAACTTTTTACTTTCTACACCAATGAGGTGTGTGTGTGTGTGTGTGTGTGTGTGTGTGTGTGAGAGAGAGAGAGAGAGAGAGAGAGAGAGAGAGAGAGATGGAGAGGGTGTGTCTGGTTGCTCTTGTTTTAATTTTGCTCTGTGTGTCCCCTCGTTGGCAGTGCACACAATGGGGGTCTTGGACTGTTTGCCAGTGAAACCCTTTCACCTCCATGGTGGTTTGTGTGTTTATTCAGTGTATTTGCCTCTCGTATTTCATGATTAATATTATTGAACTTTATTGATGTTTCCGGTGTGGACTTCTTCTGATCAGAGCGACTTGTTCTCTCACTTCTTTTTTTTTTTTTTTGAGACGGAGTCTCGCTCTGTCACCCAGGCT
>PVKV010042545.1:0-10654 GCA_004027835.1 Alouatta palliata
GAGCCCCGCCTAAGCATCACCCCTTAGCCCCGCCTATTTTCTGCAGCCCCACCCCCACAGAGCTCTGTCCCAGCCTCACCCCTAGGCTCCTGTCCTTCCCTACCATGCTTCTAGGCCCCTAGGGATGAGACATGGGCAGAGCCTGCCCTCTCCAGCGCTGGCCCAAACCCCATCTCTGCTCTGCTCCCTTTCAGAATTGCACCTACTACTGGGGCTTCGCTGCGTGGATGGCCTATTACATCAACCACCCTCTCTACACGCCCCCAAGTAAGTAGCCTCAGACCGCGCTTCCCTCCCCCACGACCCCCACCCACCGGGCCCTCCCCTTATGGGCTCCCCTCCTTGCTTCCTTTTCAGCCTACGGTGCTCAGCAGGTGAAGCTGGCGCTCGCCATCTTTGTGGTAAGGAGGCTGGGGGTGGGGACGGGGTTGGGGGAGCCTGGGTGGCCCTGGGCTGATCCTGCTTCTCTGACAGATTTGCCAGCTCGGCAATTTCTCCATCCACATGGCCCTGCGGGACCTGCGGCCCGCTGGTGAGTGCCTGCTGGGGGCAGGGGGACAGCTGGGCTGGGTGAGAGGGTCTGACTTTCTCTTTCTTTGCTGCCTGCCAGGGTCCAAGACCCGGAAGATCCCGTACCCCACCAAGAACCCCTTCACGTGGCTTTTCCTGCTGGTGTCCTGCCCCAACTATACCTACGAGGTGAGGGGCTGCCTTGCTCAGCCGTCTCTGCCCTGGGGTTTGGGGTCCCATGTGGAGGGACCAGCCTCTAGGAGGGGGCGCCTGGCTGGGCAGCTGCTTTTGCCCCTTGCACAGGGAGCATTGGGAGGTGGAGACTGCTGCCTCCCTGCTCTGGGGGCCGGGAGGCGTATGCTGCTGGGTTTCTGCTGTATACACGCATGCCTACACTGGAATTGGGCTTCCACCCGACTCAGAAAGCAGGGATGTGGGGAGGTGGCTGGGCGAGTCCAGGGTAGCCACATGCACGGGGTAGGCGAGGCTGGTGGAACAGCGGTCCCTGTCCAGCCCTGCTGGCCCTCACCCTCTGCCCCTGCCCACAGGTGGGGTCCTGGATCGGCTTCGCCATCATGACGCAGTGTCTCCCAGGTGAGCCTGCCGCCCTCCCTCCTTGGGGCCCTGCTCCTCCAGGCAGGCAGCTCCTCCCTGACGCCCGTTCTTCCCTGCAGTGGCCCTGTTCTCCCTGGTGGGCTTCACCCAGATGACCATCTGGGCCAAGGGCAAGCACCGAAGCTACCTGAAGGAGTTCCGGGACTACCCGCCCTTGCGCATGCCCATCATCCCCTTCCTGCTCTGAGGCTCACCCCTGCCTGGGCTCAGCCCCCACCCTGGGGGCATCCCCGGGGAGGGCGGGGCCCACAGCTCTCCAGCACCTGGAATAAAACCTGCCTGCCCCAGTTGGACTCAGGCTCTGTGTGTTTCATTCTGGGCTTGGGGACCACCACACTGCCCCTCGCTCTCCCCAGCCTCAAGTTGGCACAGTAAGGGGGCTCAGGCTGAGGAGCCCGAAGGTTTTATTTGACTGGTTCATAGGGTGGGGGGTGGACCCCCTACATGGCCACCTCGGGGGCCACTTTTCCGGGTCCCTGGCCTTTGGCCAACTCTGCCGCTGCCTTCTTCTCCCGCCGCTGCTTCCGCAGGAGCAGCCGCCGCTCCCGCTCAAACTCCTTCATGCGCATCACATAGCTGGGGCAGAGCACCAGAGGGGCTGTCAGGTCCCTGGCCAGGACATGGCCCCCACCCTCCAAGCCCTGGGAAGTGGCAGGGCTGTCCCAGAGCACTGGAGGGGCCTCCAAAGAAGACAGACCTGTGTGCCTGTGGCTTGGGTTTGGGGTCTGCCTACACAGGTGGCAGGGCCTCCCACTAGAACCTTGGCTTGGCCACTCCCCCAGGAGGCTTCAGCCACCTGCCCTGTCCCCATCCAACAGGCCCCTAGAGAGCCCTCTCTGGGACTAAGGTGGGGCCCCGCTAGAAACCTGAGGGTCAGTTCAGGATCCTGGCCTCAGGAGCCACATCCTGCCTAGGGCCAGGGCCTGGGGAGGGGGTGCAGACCAGAGATGTGGGGGACTCGAGCCAGTCAGGGCTATGGGGACTCTGGTGGGCCAGGGGGGTGTGGGGCTTGGGCAGGCTGCAGGTGTGGAGGGCTAGGGCAGGCGGGGGGAGTGGGGGCCCAGGTGTGGGGACCCAGGCAGGCTGGGGGTATGCGGGCTCTGGTGGGCCAGGGACTGTAGAGGGCTAGGGCGGGCCAGGTCATGGGGGTCCGGGTGTGGGAGTGTGGGAGGCTGGGGACTCACTCTTGGTGCTCGCAGTATTCCCAGTCATGCCGCTCATGCTTGCAGGCCAGGATGTTGGGGAAGTTGTCACGCTTGCACTTGAGCAGCCGGATGAGGTAGTGGGCACAGTAGTCCCGCAGCTGGAGCCTCAGCTGTGCGTCCATCATTTCCTGCTGTGTGGCCACCATCTCTGCAGGGAGTGGGTGGGGTTCAACCAGGCCAGAGGCCCCCCACCCCAATTTCAGGGAGCCCACAGGAACCGAGGCACACGGCATCAGGAAGCCACAACTCGGGGTGTCCCCCATGGACATCCAGGTGGCAGATGACAGTGGATGGCAGATGCCTCTCTCGGATGCACTGTCCTGAAGGGGCCTCCGTTTCCAATTTGCAAAAAGGCCACTCCAGACACCCAGGCCCAGACAGAAGGCTCTCCATCACCCAGAGCACCTTAACTTCCGAATGGGATCCTCGCCTCCCCTCCCCCAGGGATGCCTGCCCCAACTCTCAAGAGCCCCGCTTTGCATGCAGAGTCCCAGCTCAGAATCCACCTTCTCCCAGAGCACCTGCTCAGCCCCCAACCTGCACCTGGAGCTCCAGTCAGCACTCCTAGCCTTTCTTGTCTGAAACCTGCCTGAGTCCCATCTCTGCACTGGCTGGAGGCATGGCCTCTCCCTGAGTCTCAGAACTGACTCTAAGGTCATGGACGTTACCCAAGCATCCACCGAGCTAACAGAACCTGTAAGGTACTTAGGCACGGGCTCAGAAGACAGCTGGACTAGTCTTGGGGCCCCATCACCTAGCAAACCTGACTCAGGACAAACCTTCAGGAGGAGGCCAATGGGGGTATTAGGAATCTTGGCAACTTACCCCCAGCCTGTGCTTGGCGATCCTGCACTCGTTCCCTGCTGCCTCCCTCAGACCCAGCCTCTGGCCCTCCTGACCTCCACATCTTTCTCTGTCCCAGCTCCTTCCCATCCGCCAAGTGAGACAAGACACATTCACATCTCAATGGCAGTTGTTCCAGGCTGGCTTCTCTCCCCTCTGCTTCCCAGCTGCGATTCTGTCATCCCACTCAGGCCCAGGTCCTCCTCTCCTGCCCCCTGTCCCACTCTCTGGCTTCTGCCTCACTCCCCCACTGCCCAGACTCCGCTCTCACAGGGCCACCCAAAAGCCCAGGACACCAGCATCCCGCTTGCTTGCTTGCCTCTTTCCTGTGGCTCCTCCCACATCCACCTCCCCAGGTTCCCTCCTATCTCTATGACTGCCCCACAGCCTTGTTCAGAGAGCCTTTTTCTTTCTTTCTTTTTTTTTTTTTTTTGAGATGGAGTTTCACTCTGTCACCCAGGCTGGAGCACAGTGGTGCGATCTTGGCTCACTGCAACCTCCGTCTCCTGGGTTCAAGCGATTCTCCTGCCTCAGCCTCCCAAGTAGCTGGTATTACAAGGGCCTGCCAACACACCCAGCCCATTTTTGTATTTTTAGTAGAGATGGAGTTTCACCATGTTGGTCAGGCTGGTCTCGAACTCCTGACCTCAGGTGATCCACCCACCTTGGCCTCCCAAAGTTCTGGGATTACAGGCGTGAGCCATCACGCCCAGCCTGAGAGCCTTTTTCTCTGCTGCCACCCCGTATGTAGATGAGCCCAATGTGGTCCCTCCACCCGACACCTCGTTTGAGCCCCAGGCCTGGGTATGACCTGCAGCCCCCAGCCGTTCCCTGTCAGGGCTTGGAGCTCCAGGTGGCAATCCTAGACTCCTCTCCTTTTGCCTCAAACTTATAATCAGCTAGCAGCAAAGACCTCACAACACCCACTGTGTGCTTAGTAGTTGGGATACAGCAGGCAACACAACGCACAAGCGTCCTTGCCCTCAGAGGGAGACACAGAACAGACAGAACACAGAGCGCCACAGCGTGTCTGGCAGTGCTTAAGCGTTAGGGAGACCAGCCTGTGCAGCACAGGAAGACCCCATGTCTAGAAAAACATAATCAATGATCTGGGCATGGTGGTGCACACCTGCAGCCAGAGCTATCAGGAGGATTGCTGGAACCCAGGAGTTTGAGGCTTCAGTGAGTGAGTTACGCCACTGCACTCCAGCCTAAGCAACAGAGCAAGAGCCCACCTCTGTAAATAAACACATAAATACGGGCCTGGCGCGATGGCTCACGCCTGTAATCCCAGCACTTAGGAAGGCCGAGATGGGTGGATCACTTGAGGTCAGGAGTTCTAGACCAGCCTGGCCAACATGGCAAAACCCTGTCTCTACTACAAATACAAAAGTGAGCCAAGCGTGGTGGCACGCGCCTGTAATCCCAGCTGCTTGGGAGGTTGAGATGGGAGAATCACTTGAACTGGGAAGGCGGATATTGCAGTGAGCAAAGTGACTGGCTGAACAGGGGTGGAAAGGAGGAAAGCAGGGGAGGGGACGGTGGCCTCAGAGGGAGGGAGAGAGTGAAGGTTTGGGAGGTAAGAGAAAGGCCAGGCAGCATGAAGAGTCCACTGGAGAACCAATCGGGAGACTAGTCAGAAGGGACTGCAGGAATGGAAGCCCAGCTAATTTAAGAAAGAAAAAAAAAAAAAAAATTTGGCCAGGCGCAGTGGCTCACTCCTGTAATCCCAGCACTTTGGGAGGTTGAGGTGGGTGGATCACCTGAGGTCAGGAGTTTGAGACCAGCCTGACCAACACGGTGAAACCCTGCCTCTACTAAAAATACAAAAAGTTAGCTGGGTGTGGTGGCACATGCTCTCAGCTACTCGGAAGGCTGAGGCAGGAGAATCGCTTGAACCTGGGAGGCAGGGGTTGCAGTGAGCTGGAGACAGCACCACTGCACTCCAGCCTGGGCAAGAGAAAGACTCCGTGTCAAAAAAAAAAAAAAAAAAAAATTGTAGAGATGGAATCTTGCTCTGTTGGCCAGGCTGTTCTTGAACTTCTGGCCTCAAGCAATCTTCCTGCCTCGGCCTCCCAAAGCGTTGGGATTATAGGCATGAGCCATACTGCCTGGCTCCGAGTTGTTTTTTTCTTATCTCCCCCATCATTATGTTCAGTTGCACAGGGACAGGTACCAAGGAAGGGAAGGGGGTGAGTTTATCCAGAGTAAGCGAGCAAGAAGGGCCGCGGGTTGCTGGCGTTTGCAAAGCTGATCCTGGGCAAAGCAGGGTATGTGAGGCAGTGGGAGGGAGGCGGATGGACCAGTGGACTGCAGGTTCACTGGGGTGGAAGGACTACCTGGAGTGAGGACACTGGAGTCATGATACCACCTCCCAACTTTCTCTCAAATCCAGGCTGCTTAGAGGTCTATGTCAAGCTCGTTGCCCACTCAGCAGACAGCGGGACCTCTGGACCAACCAAACCTGACTGTGTCCCTCCTCTGCTTAGAAGCCTTGGCTCTGCCACCTCTCTCTGGTCAATCCCTACCCATGCCCCTTCACATCTTTTTCTTTTTCGTTTTTTTTTTTTTTCAGACGGAGTCTCACTCTGTCGCCCTGGCTGGAATGCAGTGGCCTGATCTCGGCTCACTGAAACCGCCGCTGCCCTGGTTCCAGCAATTCTCCTGCCTTAGCCTCCCAGGTAGCTGGGATTACAGGTGTGCGCCACTGCCCCCGGCAAATTTTTATGTTTTTAGTAGAGATGGGGTTTCACCACATTGGCCAGGCTGGTCTTGAACTCCTGACCTCAGGTGATTCGCTGTCCTCGGCCTCTCAAAGTGCTGGGATTACAGGCGTGAGCCACTGTGCCCGGCCTAATTTTTGTATTTTGTAGTAGAGATGGCGTTTGACCATATTGGCCAGGCTGGTCTTGAACTCCTGATCTCAGGTAATCTCCCCACCTTAGCCTCCCAAAGTGTTGGGATTACAGGCATCAGTCACTGGGCCCAGCCACCCTTCACGTCTTTGTTTCCAGCCACTGCCTCCTGGAAGCCTGCCTGGATACCCCCCAGCTCTGCCTGATTCCACTATCTTTCCCACTGAGCTGTGAGTTCTCTGGAGACAGGGCCTGCATCCCTCTTGTTCCCTGCGGTATCTGCAGTGCCTAATGTGGGGCATGGCCCAGAGCCGGCGCTCTCATGCCTGTGATATCACTACATTAAAAACAAAAACAAACACAGGAACCAAAAAACAGTAGTGGCTCACATCTGCAATCCCAGCATTTTGGGAGGCTGAGCAGGATCACTTGTGCCCAGGAGTTTGAGACCAGCCTGAGCAACATAGCAAGACCCCCGTCTCTACAAAAAATAAAAAACCAGCCTGCATCCTGGCGCACTCTTGTAGTCCCAGCTACTCGGGAAGCTTAGGCGGGAGGACAGCTTGAGCCCAGGACGTCGAGAATGCAGAGCTGTGATGGAGCCACTGCACTCAGCCTGGGCAACAGAGCAAGACCCCATCTCTACGAACAGTACAAAAAATCAGCTGGACGTGGTGGTACACATCTGTAATCACAGCTACTCGGGAGGCTGAGGCAGGAGAATCGCTTGAACCCGGGAGGTGGAGGCTGTAGTGAGCCGAGATCGCGCCACTGCACTCCATCCAGCCTGGGCAACAGAGTGAGACTCTGTCTCAAAAAAAGGCTCGGCCCAGCTCTGCGCGCCGCATTCCTGCCCGATCTCCCACTTGTCGCCTCTCTTTTGTCCCCTGGCTTTTGCTCCAGCGGTACCCTTGGCCTGGAACGCCTCCACACTCAGGCGGGGTCACGCGCGTCCTCTGAACTCCTCCGAACCCAGTCTAGACCCAAACCCGGACACAGCACGCGAAGTCAGAGCCCAGTTCTGGGGAGCCCGGGGTTCAGGGGTTCAGGCGCCAGTACCCAACGCCCTCCGGCCGCGCCTGCGCACTGGGCCTCACCGCGCTCCTTGCGCTCCGGTAAACCATAGTCGGGAGGGAAGCTTGGCAAATTCAGGGGGTCAGGTTCCTTCGAGTCATCGCCCAGGTAGCGCCGGACCAGGTGCGCCCCCATGGCTGCGGTCGCCGCAGGTTCCTGCAGCAGCCGAGGGTCACCTCGCTCCTACCCCGGAAGCACTGACCCCTCAGCCAGGCGTGGCTTCCGGGTCGCTTAGGCCGCGGCGGAGATCATAGAGATGAAGGACTCCAGAGGGCCGCTCCGGTCCGCATGGCGTCACCTCGCTGACAGGTAGAGGCGGGACAGGTGCTGCGTCCTCTCGCAGGTTATAGTTGGACGGGAGAGGGGACTTCCCTGAGCCTGAAAATCCATCGGGGCGGGACAGAAGGGGACGACGTGGGACTGAGGACTCCCTCGACCCTATCTGGAACTCTTCTGGTAGCCCGAGGCTAAAGCACATATTAAAATTATTTTTCATATAATTTTCCAAAAAGTATATTCTTCTAAAACATTAAAATTTCTCTTTAAAAAAGGCACAATATCGATTATATCGTGAATGTATGTAATTTTGAATACAGTTACTTTAATTTTTTTTGGAGACACAGTCTCTGCCGCCCAGACTGGAGTGCACTGGCGCGATCTTGGCTCACTGCAACCTCCTCCTCCCGGGCTCAAATGATTCTTCTGCCTCAGCCTCCTGAATAGCTGGGATAACAGGCGCCCGCCACACACCCAACTTTTTGTATTTTTAGTAGAGACAGGGTTTCGCCATGTTGGCCAGGCTGGTCTCGAACTCCTGACCTCAAGTGATTCCCCCCGCCTGAGCCTCCCAAAGTGCTGATTTACGGGCATGAGCCAACGCAACTGTCCAAGAAATATTCTGATTAATTAAATTTAATATAAATAAAAGTTATTCATAAATACATTTATTATTATGTTATTATTTTTTGAGACAGGGTCTCATTCTGTCGCCCAGGCTGGAGTGCAGTGGCACAACCATAGATCACTGCAACCTTGAACTCCTGGGCTCCGGAGATCCTCCTGCCTTAGCCTCTCAAAATGCTGGGATTACAAACATGAGCCACCCTGCCCCGACAAAAACAATTATTTAAAGCTGAAATTTTAAATAAATTATATCATAATATATAAATGTAATCGTTATATAATTTTTAAATATATATCTTATAAATAATATTAATATCTAATCTATATTTTACCCCAGTCTGACAAAGCATGTATTAGACCCATCTGCTGTATGCTGGGTCTAGAGGTCAGAAAGGCAGGCATGGCTCCTGCATTGCAAGTTTGCAGTCTAATGAAAGAGAAAACCATAAAAAAAAATATGGGCTAGGGCGGTGGCTCACACCTGTAATCCCAGAGCTTTGGGAGGCTGAGATGGGAGGATCGCTTGAGCTCAGGAGTTTGAGACCAGCCTGGGTAATGTAGGCAGATTCTGTCTCTGCGAAAAAAAAAAAAAAAATTAGCCAGTGTCGTGGTTCGCCTGTAGTCCCAGCTACTTGGGAGGCTGGGGCGGGAGGATAGCTTGAGCCTGAGAGTTCCAGGCTGCAGTGAGCCGTGATCCCATTACTGCACTCCAGCCTAGGCAACAGAGTGAGACACTGTCTATACAAATTCCCAGGTGATGTGCTGTTGCTGCTCTAGGGATCAGCTTTGGGAGAATTACTCAGCTGGATCATATGCTGACATGGGGAAGTGACTGCTGATATATTAAGTGAAAAAAACAAGCTATAGAGAATAGACAACTGGCATTAGAGACTTTCTTTCCAGGGCTACCTGTGTGACCTGTCCCTATCTCCAGGCCACCACGTTAATTTGTGATTCTTGTGCCCTTCCAGACTCAAGGGGGCAGCATTCACATTGTGATCGCTATGAATGGTGCTTCTGGAGTTGTGCAGTGCACAACCTGCACATCTGCACCTGATACCCCTGCCTTGTTCTGGCTGTCTCTCCTTAACCTCCCTTCCTCTGTGCTTCAGCTACTCACCCAGAGGTCAGAGCTCAAAGGGAACCCAGAGAGGCAAGTTACAGTACTAGCTCACTCTCCCTGTGCGACCTCTGGAAGTGATTTTATTTCCTGAAGACTGAGTTTACTCCTCTATAGAATGAGGTCTGCAATACCTATCTTATAATATTCCCTGCCAGCGAGGGCTCCCCTCTTGATGGATCCCACCCCTTTCCTGGTTTTATTTTTTTATTTTTTTGAGGCAGGGTCTTGCCCTATTACCCAGGCTGGGGTGCAGTGTCATGATCTCGGCTCACTGTGGCCTCTGCCCTCTGGGCTCAAGCGACCCTCCCGCCTCAGCCTCCCGAGTAGCTGGGATTACAAGTGTGTGCCACTACGCCTGGCTAATTTTTGTATTTTTGTAGAGATGGGGTTTTGCCACGTTGCCCAGGCTGATTTCAAACTCCTGGGCTCAAGCGAACCTCCCACCTTGGCCTCCCAAAGTGCTCGGATTACAGGTATCAGCCACTGCACGTGGCCATATTTTTCTTCTTAGCACTTAGCATCATTTAAGCTGTGATCTATTTGACTTATTTATTATTGGCTTCTCCTCTCAACTCAGCTCTATGAAGCAGGGAGTTTTGTCTGTCTTGTTCACCGCCATATTCCTGCACCTAGAACAGAGCTGACCTGTAGCAGGTTTTTAGTAAATCTTTGTTGAGTAGGCTGAGTGCAGTGGCTCATGACTGTAATTGCACAGCTTTGGGAGGCAGAAGCAGAAGGATCACTTGAGAATAGGACTGTGAGATCAGCCTGGGCAATATCGGGCAACCCCTGTCTCTACAAAAAATAAAAAAGTTAGCCTGGCTGGTGGCATGCGCCTGGAGTCCCAGCTACTTGGGAGGCTGAAGTGGGAGGACTGCCTGAGCCCAGGAGGTTGAGGCTGCAATGAGCAATGATCATGCCACTGTACTCCAGCCTGGGCAACAGAACAAGACCCTGTCTCTGAAAATAAATAGAATGCAATACAATAAAATAAAACATTTGTAGAATAAACACACGAATAAATAAATAGGGAAGGTGGAAGAATCAGATAGTTGCATGAAAAGCGCTCACTGCCTGGCAGCCGGTAGGCGCTCATGCTCACTATTATTGCTTTCATCCAGGTCACACTCTACCGCTAGAAAGCCAAACAAAGGAGGCTACTGTGACCAGTCATTTCACGAGAGGCTGAAGGGATTCAAGCCAGGGATTACTGGGGGTGGGGGCAGAGGCATATGGTCCATTCGATCCTAAGCTTCCAAGACTCAAATGGCTCAGCCTGGCCTAGCCTTACTGAGCCTTGGGGACCTGAGGGGAATGATATTGAAGGGCTGTTGACTGGGGTGATAACTGAGGTTTGTTGTCTCACAGTGGAGGAAATCAACATGTGGACACACAAAGAGTGAGGTTAAGAGTGGAAGTTTGGCCGGGTGCAGTGGCTCACACCTGTAATCCCAGCACTTTGGGAGGCCGAGGCATGTGGATCATCTGAGGTCGGGAGTTTGAGACCAGCCTGACCAACATGGAGA
>PVKV010042546.1:0-10653 GCA_004027835.1 Alouatta palliata
TCCTACCAGGAGGACCGGCCTGGCGCTCACGGCTCATGCTCTGCACGGCTGCTCTCTGCTTAACCAGAGAGTTCGGCAGGAACTGGTTAACGTGGAATTTTGAGGAAGTAAACAATGCCCATTCTCTTCTCCCAGTCCTTCCCTTTTTATTTTTCTTATTTCCAACACGGAGCAGATTTCACCTCAGAATGTCTGTGGTCCCCTCCACCATGAGGACCATGTCTGGGAGCACGTGCTGGAGAACAGGGACTGGACACACTCCCCAGTGAGGGAGCCCCACGGGGACCAGAGCCCGAAGACCTTCAGCTCTGACCAGGGAGCCCCCGAGATGGGAAGCCCCGGCATGTGTGGCCTAATCTGGGACCGGGTCCTGGGCTTCTGCCTTCCGTGTCAGCAACGCAGCCGGGCCCACACACCTTCCCACCCGTCAGCAACCTGCAAATGTGTGTCCCAGGCTGGAACTGAGTGTGGGGGAACTGGTCAAAACGGTAAAATGGAAACCAGAAAGCAAGCAGCAGAGGGAGATGAGGAACTATCCTCTTTAAATTCTGTCCTCTCCATGGGCGGTCAGTGCCAAGGCCACAGGGCCCCACCGCTGTGTGGCCACCCTGGGAATGAGTCCCGTGTGCTGAGAGGTGCCTGCCAGCGGGCTCCGGGTGCTTGCCCGATCTGGAGGGAAGAATAAAATATCAAACCCTCCACTGTGATCCACAGGCTTTCCTATGTTCCGCAGAGCCATTTAAACCTGAAATTAAACGGGCGAGCTGGTGTACAGAGGCGTCTTAGGGGGGCTTCGCACCTGCCTGGCACAGGAACACCCGCAGCGCAGTGTTTATCTTCCTTATAAATCGAAGGACGAATGGAGAGACCACAGGCCCTCTCAGCAGACAAAGGGATATTTTAACCCCTGCCTTTCCTTTTAATACGCAGGTAACAACCACAGCCCAAACACAGCGCCCTTGGCAGTGGACTCTAGGACTTCACCCTGCCAGCCCCCAGTGGTCCTACCTGGGCTTGCTTTCCAAGAAGTCAGGGTTTGCCTGTCCTGCCCAGGAGGAAGCAGGGTCGGGGATCCTCAGGGCCTGGCCAATCATCCCGGGAATGTGCACACCTGCTCCTACCATCCCGCCCACCTGAGCACAGCTGCCGTCTGTTTGCAGAGGAAAGTGAGGTAACAATTGGGCAGGTAATCAGTGGCACCTGCTGCCCATGAGGGAGTGACTCTCCTATCACAGAGAGGCGGGGCAGAGCCGACCTGGCTTTGGCTATGGCATGGCAGTGCCACTGTCCCTCACACACCCGCCCCTTCGTTATCCAAGGGCACCGTGACGCTCACCAGACACACAAAGCAACGTCCCCTTGCCCCCAGAGTCCCGCTGTCCTCTGCAGAGTCCCCCAGCTCACATAGCTGAGCTCAAACAACGAATCCTGAAAGTCTCAAACTGTGGCCCATTTCTATCTTTTCTTTCCACTTCTAAGAAGCAAGCTGTCTGGACCGTTCCTGCATTGCTGGTGGGAATGTAAAATTGTGTCACCACGGAAAACAGCATAGCAGCTCCTCAAAAAACAAGCATGAGCGTTGTTCTGATCACCAGTCCCATTTCCGGGAATATATGAAGGAGAACTGAAATCAGGGTCTCAAACAGTGGCACTCCGTGTTCACAGCAGCATAGTAACAGTGGCCAAAGTGTCATCAGTGGAAAAATGGATAAGCAGTGCGTGGCGTGTACACACAGTGGAATACTATTCAGCTTCAGAAAAGGAAGGGAAATCTCACATGTGTTACCCTGAGGGTGAAGCTTGAGGACATTATGCTAAATGAAATAAAGCAGACCCAAAAGGACAAACACTGTGTGGTTCCACTTACATGCGGCAACCATATGTTCAGATTCACAGAGACAGAAAGAGGAATGGTGGGTGCCAGGGCTAGGGGAGGGGGACGCATGAGGACTTAGTGTTGAGTGGGGACAGAATTCCAGTTTTGCAAGATGAAAAAACCCTGGAAATGGACAGGTCCAATGGCTGCACAGCACTGTGAATACGCTGAATGTCACTGAGCTGTATGCTTACAAAGTCAAAATGGTAAATCACATGTGATGTATATTATGCCACAATAAAAATACATACCAGAAAAAGAAAGCCAGGTCTGAAAAGTAGAACTTGGAGGAATGTGTTTGTGTGGTTTTAGCCTCGTGGTCTTTGAAAGCCTTCTGGATTTGCTGGGAAGAGAAGGATATGGGGCCAGAGGTCAGGTTGTTGAGTGACCCTGGATAAGCTTCAGGTTCCTTCTGCAGAAAATGGGTGGGAGCCACCACTAGCGTACAGCCTCCCAAGAAAAGCACGTGGCATGTCACGTGGAAAGTCCCTTTTTGAGCCAGAGCTGTAAGGTTGTTAGTTGCTGTCCAACACCATGAGGTGGCCCAGGTGGCAGGGAGGGTAACAGCCAAGCTGGCAGTGCCCGATCCGCTGCCAGCTAGTAGCCAGCTGGAGACCCTGCCGGGACGACTCCACCGCCAGCTCCCTTCCTGCTGGCAGCTGCCACGGGGCAGTTGGTGACGAAGGAGCCTGCTGAGGCACGGTGGCAGCCTCCGCACTTCACAGCCAGATGGGAAAGTGCAGCCGCACAGGGTATGAAAGGCGCCATGTTCACGGAGCTTTCAAAAAGGAAATCTGACCAAGGAAGCCATACCGATGACCATCAAGCACACGAGAAGATGCTCCACAGCACCAGCCATCAGGGGAAGGCAACTCAAACCGCAGAGAAACCCTACCTCACACCCACTCCAATGGCTATGAGCAAGAAAGAGGAAAACAAGTGTTGGCAAGGACGTGGGGACACCTTTGCACCCTCATACCCAACTGGTGGGAATGTAAAATGGTGTTGCCACTTTGGAAAACAGCTTGGCATATTTTTTCATGACAATGATTTTATTTTTTATTTTCATCGGTTTCAGAGGGATGGGTGATATTTGGTTACATAAGTCTTTAATCTTCTTTTTTTTTGTTTGAGACAGAGTCTTGCTCTGTGGCCCAGGCTGATGGGCAGTAGCACGATCTCAGCTCACTGCAACCTCCGCTTCCTAGATTCAAGCGATTCTCCTGTCTCAGCCTCCTGAGTAGCTGGGATTAGAGGTGCCTGTCACCTCGCCCAACTAATTTTTGTATTTTTAATAGAGACGGGATTTCACCATGTTGGCCAAGCTGGTCTCGAACTCCTGACCTCAGGTGATCCACCTGCCTCGGCCTCTCAAAGTGCTGGGATTACAGGCGTGAGCCACCATGCCCAGCTGAGTCAATTCTTCAGTGGTGATTTGTGAGATTTTGGTGCATCTATCCCCAGGGAAGTATACACTGAACTTAATTAGTAGTCCCTTATCCCTCACCCCCTTCCCACCATTTCCCCCCAAGTCCCCTAAGTCTGTAGCACCCTTGCTATGCCCTTGCCTCCTCGTAGCTTAGCTCCCACTATGAGTGAGAACATACAATGTTTTGTTTTCCATTCCTGAGTTACTTCACTTAGAATGATAGTCTCCAGTTTCATCTAGGTTGCTGCAAATGCCATTAATTTATTCCTTTCTACATGTGAGTAGTATTCCATTGTATTATACATATACATATATATACCACAGTTTCTTTATCCACTCATTGATCGATGGGCATTGGGCTGGTTCCACATTTTTGCAACTGTGAATTGTGCTGCTATAAACATGCATATGCAAGTGTCTTTTTCGTGTAATGACTTCTTTTCCTCTGGGTAGATACCCAGTAGTGGGATTGCTGGATCAAAACAATTTTAAGCGTAGAGTTACCACGTGACTCAGCAGTTCCACTCCTAGGTATGTGCTCAAGAGAAATGAAACTGTATGTCCAGACAGACTCTCACACACAAATGTCCATAGCAGCATTACTCAGGACAGCCAAAAAGTGAAAACAACCAAAATAGCCATCAAGTAGTGACATGCTAAACTGATGTGGTATATCCATGAAATGCAATTTTGTTTTTTTGAGACAGAGTTTTGCTCTTGTCGCTCAGGCTGGAGTACAGTGGTGAGATCTCGGCTCACTGCAACCTCTGCCTCCTGGGTTCGAGTGATTCTCCTGCCTCAGCCTCTGGAGTAGCTGGGATTACAAGCACCTGCCAGCATGCCCGGCTAATTTTTGTATTTTTAGTAGAGACAGGGTTTCACCATGTTGGCCAGGCTGGTCTCAAACTCCTGACCTCAGGTGATCCACCCACCTCGGCCTCCCAAAGTACTGGGATTACAAGTGTGAGCTACCGAGCCTGGCCAAAATGGAATATTGGCAATAAAAAAGAAGGAAACGCCAACATCTGCTACCACAGGGCAAACCTTGACAACACTGCACTATCTGAAAGAAGCCAGACACAGAAGAAGACATAGCGGATCATTTAATTTACGTAAAGTGTCAAAAAAGACAAATAGACCAAAAGTGGATTAATAATTACCTAAGAGCCAGGTGCTGTGGCTCACACCTGTAATCCCAGCACTCTGGGGAGGCCAAGGCAGAGGGATCATTTGAGTGCCAGAGTCTGAAACCAGCCTGGGCAACTCCACATCTACAAAACATACAAAAACTAGCTGGACGTGGTGGCATGTGCCTGCCTATGTTCCCAGCTACTTGGGGGGTTGAGGCAGGAGGATCACCTGAGCCTAGTGAGGTCCAGGCTGCAGTGAGCCATGATTAATCCACTGTACTCCAGCCTGAGAAACAGAGGGAGACTCTGTCTCAAAAATAATAATTACCTAGGACTGGGTGTCAGAATGAGGCATCATCACAGCGAGACTGCAAGGTACTAAAATTAGAGGGTGGTGATGGTTGTGCCCTCTTTAAACAGCCTAATATTTGTTGAACTGTACCCTTAAGTCAGGTCACTCTTATGGCAGGTAAATTATATCCCCATAAGGCTGGGGGTTTTTTGGTTTGTTTGTTTGTTTTGAGACAGAGTCTCACTCTGTTGCCAGGCTGGAGTGCAGTGGTCTGATCTCTGCTGACTGCAACCTCCGACTCCCTGGTTCAAATGATTCTCCTTCCTCAGCTTCTCGAGAAGCTGGAATTACAGGCAGGTGCCACCACACCCAGCTAATTTTTGTATTTTTAGTAGAGACAGGGATTCACCATGTTGGCCAAGATGGTCTCAATCTCCTGACCTTGTGATCTGCCCGCCTTGGCCTCCCAAAGTCTGGGATTACAGGCAGGAGCCACTGTGCCCAGCCAAGGCTGTTTTTTAACAGGAATCTGAATGTAGCAGTCACTGTTGAAGCGGTGCCAGTATTGAAGTGGCACATCCACTGGATTTTGTCCAGGTAATGCAATCAGCTTTATTCCTCATCTTCTGTCTTCCTGTCCTCTCCCCTTGGCTCCCACCCATTTTGAGACACACGGATCCCATGATAAAGGCTTAGTTGCTATGCATGCAAATATCCATTGATATTCATTGGGAGATCTTTCCTTAGCTTTTACCGTGAATACCTCTTGTGAACTAAACCAGGATATTTTACCAAACATACACAACTCAAGCTACAAATCATACTTTTTTCTATTTTTGTTTGTTGATGAACACTTGAGAAATAAAAATGCATCATCCCCTGAGAACTTGCATTTCCAATATGACACCAAATCATAATTTTAAAATAAAATGCGAGTTCCAGGTCCTTGGTAACCCTCCTGCAGCTTGATCTGATATTATTCAATTCTCCTTGATGACTAATTAACTCAGAATGGCTCAGACTGACACACACATGTGTGACCTTTTTAAAACTCTGTTCTTTCCTGGGAGAAAGTGAATGACTTTCATGTGGAAGCTGAAATCAACAGAAGCAGTGGGTGTTATGCAAATTCTACCAAGGGCAAGAGCTGTGTCCACAGGATAGAAGGAAGAGAAGACAGCATGCAGGAGAGAGAACTTCATCTGAAGATGAGACAAAAAGTCTAAATCCAATACCCTGAGACTGAACAGAAAGAATCCCCCGTCCAGGACACCCCCTACACATGCACACATACACACATTCACACATGCGCTCTCACAGTCACACACAGCCACACGCATTCACACACATCCACATCCACACACATACACATTCACACACACAGTCACAGTCACACAGTCACACACATTCACACACACATTCACACATGTGATCTCACAGTCACAGCCACACACACATGCACACACATGTAAATTCACACACACAATCACAGCCACACATGCACACACACATTCACACAGTCACACACGTTCACACATGCACTCTCAGTCACAACCACACACATTCACACACATGCACACACATATCCATTCACACACAGCCACACACACACAGCCACACACACGCATACACATATACATTCAGTCACACAGCCACTCACACATTCACACAATCACAGTCACACAGTCACATTCACACACATTCACACATTCACACATGTGCTTACAGTCACAGAGCTACACACATTCACACACATGCACACACATACATTCACAGTTACACACAGCCACACAAATGCACACACATACCGTCACACAGCCACACACATTTACACACATGCACAAGCACATTCAGTCACAGTCACACACATTGACACACACGCACACACATGCACACACATATTCACACAGTCACAGTTACAGCCACAAAAATGCACACACATACCCAGTCACACAGCCACACGTATTTACACACATGCACACATTCATACAGTCACACACATTGACACATATGCACACACATACATTCATACATGCGCTCTGTCACACAGCCACACAGTCACACACATGCACACACATATACATTCACACACATAGCCACACATGCACACATTCACATACAAAATCAGTCACACACATTCACACACATGCACATATATACACATTCACACACAATCGCAGTCACATTCACACACATGCACACACATACATTCACACATGTGCTGTCACACAGCCACACACATGCCCACACATGCACACATACACATTCACACATGCGCTCACACACAGCCACACACATTTACACATGCGCCCACACATGCACATTCACACACAGTCACAGTCACACAGCCACACACATGCCCACACATGCACACATACACATTCACACATGCGCTCACACACAGCCACACACATGCCCACACATGCACATTCACACACAGTCACAGTCACACACATACACATACACATTCACACAGCCACACATGGACACACAATCACACACATGCACACACACACACATGCACACACGCACTCAGTCACTCATAGCCACACACATTTACAAACATGCACACACATGTACATTCACACACAATCACAGTCACAGTCACATTCACGCACATACACATTCACACATGCACTCTCACAGTCACAGGCACACACATATGCACATTCACACACAATCACAGCCACACACACACATTCACAAACATGCACATACATACACATTCACACACAGTCACAGTCACACATGCACACATGCACATACATATTCACACACAATCACATTCACACACATGCACGCACATATACATTCACACACAACCACAGTCACACACATACATTCACACACACGCACATACATACACATTCATGCACACAACACACACAATCACAGCCACACACATTCACACACATGCACACACATACACATTCACACAGCCACACACACATGCACACATATACACATTCACACATGCGCTTTCAGTCACACAGCAACACACATGCACACATTCACACAAAATCACAGCCACACAGCCATACACACACATTCATACATATGCACTATCACACATGCACTCTCATAGTCACACACACATTCACATACATGCACATTCACGCAATCACAGTCACACAGCCACACACTTACATTCACACTCATACATGAACACACATTCTGAATCACACAGTCACATTCACACACATCCACACAATCACACACAATCACCGTAACACACAACCAGATTCACACACATGCACATTCACACTCATTCACACACATGCACATATTCACACACACATTCACACATGCACTATCACATTCACATATATGCACAGTCACACAGTCACACACCTTCACACATATGTACAATTCACATATATCCATATAGACAGTCACACACATATACACACAGCCACATAACACACATATACATTCAGTCACACAGCCACACACACATCTACATACATGCATAAACACACATTCACAATCATACACGTTCACACAGGAACCCATACATTCACACATATTTACATATGCACACACATGCACACATTCACACACACACTGACACACTCAGTTACATACACATGAATTCACTCACGCATACCACATATGCCACACACATGCACATTTGCACACACAGGCACACACATTCACACATATGTATTCACAACACACACACACATGCATTCACACATGCACATACTCAATCACATGCATATACTCAATCACATGCATAAATTCACTCACACCGCATCCCATGCCACACACGTTTTCACACAGATGCAAACACCCACTGGCACACATTTGCAAATGTACGCCATCAGCTGTGAACAGCTGTGAAGCACCAACCTCCTGCATTCCCAGTATGGCCACGCTTCCCTCAGCGTGGCTATGCCTGGAGTTGGTACCACGCATTCATCCTACACACGTCCAGATCTGGGAGAACTGCATGATCCCAGCCTCTGAGATGGACTCCACAGTTTCCTTGGCTTCTCGGGACACCTGCTTGGCACCACCTCTCCAGTGTGAGTGAGCACAGCCATCTCGTGTCCCCTCAGAGGACAGGCAGTGCTGAGCATGAAGGGGCTGAGGTCACAGAGCCCAAACTTTCCATAGGGTCAGAAAGAGCTCTGGAGGAAATGCAAGCCTTGTAGCAGCCTCAAGCTCCAACTTCTCTCTCCTTCACTCATCATTTTTTCTTTCTTTCTTTCTTTCCTTTCTTTCTTTCCCTCTCTCTCTCTTTCTTTCTCAGATGTCTCATGAAATGCATCTGTTATGAGAGAAGAGAAAAATGATATAGCCAAGTTCACACCATTGGGTGAAATGAGGAAGATGGTGAGAAACTGGTCCCCCCTCACTGAGAAGCCCATGAAAGCTTCAGTGGATGTGTTATCAGCAGATGTCTTCATTCCCTCTTCATCTCTCTTTAATGAACTTCCTGTGACAGCCTCAGGCTATGCAGGCTCGGATGCAGGACCGTCTTTCAGATAGCACACCCTGCACAAAAGCAGGCTGATGGATCAGGAGAGGAAACACGAGTGGAGTGTTAATGTGAAGAGTATGAAGAACATCACATGCATTGATTAAATTAATTCATTTCATCATTACCCCCATTTTACAGATGAGGAGATCGAGGCTTCACTTTCTGGCTCAGCGTGGCAAAGCTACATTCAGGATCAAAAGCAAAGGTCTTCGAGCCAGCACTGCTGAGGACCACACCCGAGAGATTAGCAGTGCCTCCTCAGAAGTGTCCAGGAAGTGCCTGGGCTAAGCCTCTTAAGACGGTGTTGAAGGAATTTCTGCCTTGAAACAGAAGTTGAATGAGTTGAATTCCTAGGAAAGGGAGAAAATGAAAGGAACGGTAATGGCACCGAAAACAAACCCTGAGCTCCGTGTCAGGCGATGCCTACAACACTTTTAAGATGATAATGAGCTACACTTCAGACAGGGAGAAAAACTCATACACTAAGAAACTCTGGGAAACCCTGATGTGGGATTTCTTTCCAGTGTTATGAGTTCAAGAACTTTGAGCTTTTTGTCTCATTTTACCTTCAAAACTATACCTCATCAATAATGATTGCCACAAAATCACTCCCCAAGCTCCTTCTCCGTGAGATGATGTCTATCGTGAGAACAAAGAACCCTGAATCCTGCCAGCCTCACGGTTGCCTTCTCTTCACCAACCCACAGCTGGCAGTGCCTTGATCAATTTCCAGATTCGCTTTGATGACAGAGCTTTCCAGTCTTGCTCTCAACGCAGCTCCTGTTATTCACGTATCTCTGAAGTCCCCTCTCAAAGAATCCGCCTCCTGCTGTGAAATCCTCCTCCTTCCTGGAGGATCGTTTACACAGACAAACTTTCCCTCCCCAAGCAACACCATAGTTAGTGAACAACAGTAAAAGAAAAATCAAATAGTGTTTTCTCTTTTTCCATTCTACAGTGCAAACTTCATGCAAAGAATACCTCTTTCTCAATAAATTATGGGGGCTACCAGGCACATTTCCTATGGAACGAAGTCCTAGGGACGGGCTCTGAAGTTGACAGGAGTTCCTATCCCCACCATCCGGAGAAGGCCTGAAATGCGGACTGTGGGTGTCAGAGAGAAGCTGCTCCCTCCAGGCCATGACTCACATCCTCCTCCAGACACCCAGATGCCACTGCCACCCACAGTCCGCCACTGCCACACCCCCTCAATCAAGGCTGATAGAACAAGCCTGCACGATCTGCACATGTACCCCAGAACTTAAAGTATAATATAAATTTAATTAAATTTAAAAAAAGAAATGGAATCATCACCACCAGCGTCCACGCCCAAGGACCCTCAGTCAGTGCTGACAGGCGTGGAGTCGTCCTCACCAGCGTCCATGCCCAAGGACCCTCAGTCACTGCTGACAGGCGTGGAGTCGTCCTCACCAGCGTCCA
>PVKV010042547.1:0-10650 GCA_004027835.1 Alouatta palliata
GGTGTACCTGAATGTGATGAAGAGAATGAATCCAAGCTGGAAAATATTCTCCAGGATATTATCCAGGAAAACTTTCCCAACCTAGCAAGGCAGGACAATACTCAACTCCAGGTAATACAGAGAACACCACAAAGATATTCCTCAAAAAGAGCAACCCCAAGGCACATAATCATTAGATTCACCAGGGTTGAAATGAAGGCAAAAATACTAAGGGCAGCCAGAGAGAAAGGTCGGGTTACCCACAAGGGGAAGCCTATCAGACTCACAGCAGATCTCTCAGCAGAAACCCTACAAGCCAGAAGAGAGTGTGGGCCAATATTCAACATTCTTAAAGAAAAGAACTTTCAACCCAGAATTTCATATCCAGCCAAACTAAGTTTCATAAGTGAAGGAAAAATAAAATTTTTTATGAACAAGCAAGTACTCAGAGATTTCATTACCACCAGGCCTGCTTTACAAGAGCTTCTGAAAGAAGCACTATATACAGACAGGAACAACCAGTATCAGCCATTCCAAAAAACCCATCGGTAAGCTGTATCCAGACCCATCTCACATGCAGGGATATACAGAGACTCAAAACAAAGGGATGGAGGAAGATTTGCCAACCAAATGGAGAGAAAAAAAAAAAAAGCAGGAGTTGCAATTCTCATCTCTGATAAAATAGACTTTAACAGAAACCAAAAGAGATAAGAAGGACATTATATAATGGTAGAGGGATCAATGTAACAGGAAGAGCTAATGATCCTAAGTCTATGTGTACCCAATACAGGAGCACCCAGATACATAGGGCAACTTCTTGGTGACTTACAAAGAGACTTGGACTCCCACACAATAATAGTGGGAGACTTTAACACTACATTGTCAATATTGGACAGATCAATGAGACAGAAGGTTAACAAGGATACCTGGGACTTGAACTCAGATCTAAAACAAGTAAACTTAATAAACATTTACAGAACTCTCTACTCCAAATCTACAAAACATACATTTTTTTTTCAGTAACACATCACATCTATTCTAAAAGTGACCACATAATTGGAAGTAAATTACTCCCCAGCAATTGCATAGCATTTCATAGGTTTAAACGAAATATTGGCTGGCTGTTTGTTTGTTATTTTCCTCCCTTATTCCTTCCTGTCTCCATTGTATAACACAATTATTAGTATAAAAGAGGTTTTCAATACCCATTTTTAGACTGCATTCTATCTTGGGCAATAGAGCAAGATTCCCATTCTCTCTCCCTCTTTCTCTTCTTCTTTCTCCCTTTCTTTCATTCTCTTTTTTTTCCTTCTCTCTTTCTTTTTTCTTTTATTTCTTTTTCTTTCTTTCTTTGAAAAAAGAAAAGTTATTTGGTAAAGTTGGCATATTGCATAGAACATTAGTGTCCTATAAAGAACACACTCTGTGAGATAGAGGGCATCAAGATTGCCTGCTTTCCCCCAAATCCAGTTAGTTTGATGAAACTAATTTATCAACTCTGAATTCATCCTCTAGACTACTGCAGATTCAACAGCAGGAAACCACTGCTGAGATTCTGAAGAAACCCACAAGACTTGGAAAATTTAATTAGTAACATTAGGATCTAGTCCCTAGAAACTTAATGGAATTAACAATTAACACCAGTCATGAACAGAGACCACAGAGGTTAGCTGTGCCAGACTGTTTGCCATTTACTCATCCAACAGTTACAGAGCAATAATGTGTCAAGCATTACAGCTCACATTCTAGTTAAAGGGATAGAAACCAGAAACTATGAAATACTTACAGTACAGCATGAGAAGAACAGTACACTGTGATAGAGGTCATTGGCAGCAAAGGGAGCTCAGAGGAGAGAACAATGAATTCTACCTGTGTTGTCAAAAGGGTGATATCTTCAAGCAGAGATGGTTTGGAGGATCACCCTGGCTCCTGATAATATCAAGTTGTAGAATAATAAAATATGTATTTGCCTTTGTCCCGGGTTATCTGAACAGAGTGCCTAAAACCCTTGAAATTTCTCGAGTAATAGGAATATCTTCTATTATTCATAATGAGCCCCTTTCAACCACACCTGAGTTTATGCTAATGAAGCGACTCTTGGAGGATAGGGGCTAGTGGCCAGAGGAACCAACCACTCAATTAGAGGGTTGGAAATTTCAGCCCTACCCCTGACCTCCAGGGATGGTAAAGGGTTTGGAGATTGAGTCATTCACCAATGGCCAATGATTTGATCTATCATGCCTACATAATCGAACCTCCATTTTAGAAAAACAAAGCTAAACCAAAGGGTTTGAAGAACTTCCACACTGAGGTACTGGGAGGGCGGCATGTCTGAAGAGTGCATGGAAGGTCCACAACTCCCTACCCCATACCTTGCCCTATGAAGCTCTTCCATTTGACTGTTTTGAATTGTATTTTTTGTAATAAATTGATAATAGTAATGTTTTCTTGAGTTCTGTGGGTCATTCCATCAAATTACTGAAACTGAAGAGCCAGTTGGTCTGAAGTGCTGGGACTTGCTACTGGCATCCAAAGTGGGCAGGCTTGTGGGACTGAGCCCTTAACCTGCCATGACTGTGCTAACTACAGATAGTGTCAAAACTGAATTGAATTGTTGCATGCCCAGTTGCTGTCAGAGAATCAGAGATTTAGAAGAGAATTAGTTGGTATCAGAACACACCCCAGACAAGTCAACCTTCTGTGAAAATAAATAAAATTTTAAAGCTGTTGGAATCCCAAAAAGACACTTTAAGAGAAACGGAACCGTGATCTAAGTCACATATGGTTACAACTTCTGTTCTCAGGTTATACATTGACTCACTTTCTTATTTTTCTGATACTGTACAATGACTAGAGACAATTAAACAATGTCAGGGATAAAACCTCCTGTCTTCTTAATGAATGACTCTTGTTATAGATTAACTTCCCCTCTGGTGTCCTGCTTTGCTCAAACCAGATGACAGAAAACCCATGATGATTACATTCTCTGTAAAAAATGTTAAATATAGCCTTTCCAAAAAGAAACACTGACCATAATCAATCAAAGTGCTATAACTACGCACCAGCCTTGTATGAATAATGTTGTAACCCTGCTAAAAACTCCTTTGTCTCTGCCTATATAAATGAAACTTTACCTTCCCTACTTCAGAATGCTGACTCCATTTCCTTGGAGTTGGTGTTTCTGGGTGGTCCATCCTCACATTTTGCACTTGAATAAACTTTCTTTGGATTAGATTTTTATCTTTTTGATTATTTGAGGTTGACACTTCTTTATAACACTTTCTTTATCAAACTCATATAGCCCACCTTTTCGTAAAGGCCAAGGTCTTTTAGGAAGCTAATCAAGATAAAATTGTCGATGAACTCTGGCAGAGACTAATTATTTCCCAGTGTCAATTCTGCTATTTTTCCTTTCATTATACTAATAGAAACTCATGAGTTTTCACTGTGTACATGGCCTCCAAGCTAGAGACTACATTTTCCAGACTCCTTTGCAGCTTGATATGAAAATGTATCTGAAATTTAGACAATGAGATGCAAAAAATGATGTGTGCAACCTGAGTCATGTTTTGACAAGAAAATCATTTCTCTTCTTCTTTTCCTCCCCCAACCCAACCAGCAGGCTGTAGCCCAGATGTAATGGTGGGAGCCATATTTAACCACATTGACAATGTCAACATATATTAGGAGGTGGCAAAGCAACAAGATAGAAGGACCTTAGGTTGTGAGTGACTTCCTGTGGCAGTGCTATCTTCCCACATTTTCATCTTTTGCTTGAGTCATCATATTTTGAGGTTTCTTGATTATAGCAGTTTGCCCTGTAGCCTAATTAATACAGAAACAAATATCCATTAAAGTGCTAATTGACATTACTTAAAGTATTACTCTTCCCAAAGATATTTGCTCATAGAATCCAAAAATCAAAGAATGCACAAAATCCAAAGGGAAAATATGCTAACGGTGTTTCAAATCCAGTGGCGGGCAGGAAATTTTTGTGTTTTGGTTTGTTTTTACTTCCCTTTAAATCCTAGCATAACAGCAATTCCCTACTCTGCCATTAAGTTCAGCCCTGACTAATGTTTCTATGTCTGTTTCTGATCTTAGCATGTGATTTCCTTAGGGGCAGGCAGTGTGCCTTACTTGCCTCTGTAAATCCATTTCCTAGAATATAGCATGTGTTCAATAAATGTTTATTAAATGTAACCATATTTCCTCCCTTATTTTTAAAAGCTTCCTCCACCTATAATTTTATTCTAATAATGCAAATAATCAAATGATAAACATAATAATGACAGTTATAGGCTGATGTTGCTGATTTAAACTGCATATCAGGCAGTATATTCAGTAACTACTCATGTTCTTTAGTCCTCCCAGTAACCCCATGATGTAGAAACTACTACTGACATTTCCATTTTACAGAAGAGGAAACTAAGGCTCAGAAAAGTTAAAGAACTTTCCCAAGCTTTCACTTTTAGGAAGCGGCTGAAATAGGCATTGGAATCCAAGATTGCTTGACATCAAGACATTTTCTTAGCTATAACACAGTCTGCCCCACTTTCTTCCAGCAACGGCCTGGCAATGTGTAAGATGTCAAAGAGAAAATTCATCCCGGATTTAAGAATTAGTTACAGATAATTAAGCCAACTTGAACTATACATTGTGAGTTACCAAGTCAGTACAAATTATAATACGCTTATGAAAAACTTTTGCTAGTTTCCTGATCAATGAATACCTTCACCTTGAAACTCTGTACACAGGGAAAATTTGCAATGTGTTCTGAACCTTGGCACAGTACCCCAAAATTGAAGAAAACTGCCCTGGAATGAACATAAAAGGGGCTGATATTTTGTTTAAATGTTTCAGAGGACAATGGAAGAAAACATTATAGACATAAAACAGACTTTGCAATATCAGTTTAAGTGTAGTAAATTATCTATCATAAAACGTATTAATCAATTATATTTCTAAATTTGCTATTGTAAGAATATTCAAACATACACAAAAGTAAAATAAACATAATTAAATCGCATGTATCATTTATCAAGCTTCGACAATGTTCAAGATAACAAAATATTTATTAATCTATCATATCATGAGAACTGATACTCCAGTGCTCAAAAGGCAGGCAGTATCAAATTCACAGAATCTTAAACTGGTAAGATAGAAACAAATCTAAGCACTCTAGTCTAACCCCCTCTTTTACAGACAAGGAAATCAAGGCCCTGTAAGGAGTGAAGACCTAATCAGGGTTATTTAGTTACTTAGTGACAAAGCTAATATAAGAATCATTTTTCACTAGATCACACTGCCATTTAAAAATAATCTTTAATTTACTTGAATCATTTGAAAATAATTAATGCAATCTGGTAAAAAACTCCTTTCTCCATATATGCATGAAAACAGACTAGGATATTCTCTAGCATTATCAGATATAAATCTTTTCCTACCTATTTTTTCCAAGGATAGAAATTACAAAACAATTCTTTTTTATTTATCCCCTCAGTGTCTAAAACATATTATAAAATAAACAGTTCTTCAATCAAAAGTGTTCAGAGAAACAATTACATAGAATTTTGCCATAAAATCATGATCTTTCCCAATTTGTTCTTGATAATGCTGAGACAAGAACAAACACATAATGAATTTGTTAATGAACTATTAAGAGGAAACCAGAAGACACATGTGTGTGTCCTTGGATTGAACCTTAATAAAACAAAGAAGTTAAGTCCCAGCTGGAGACTGGACAACTAACAGAAAACCCCTAAGACTCAGGACACACCATAATTTCAGAAAAACCAGCATCACAAATAAATATTAATTTTCTCAAGTTGTTATTTTATTAGTGCCATGTAAGTTTTAAAATGCTTAAACAAGTTACTAAACAGTTTCAAAAGCACCTCATCTATGAATCTTTTTATTTAATTTAGAAGAAAATCACGGATTTTATGGATCATATTCACTACATATTAGCATTGACTTTAAAGTGGCTGTATTGCCAGAAAAGAGAACAGCTGGATTTTTACATTAATACTGGGGTGATCTTGTAAACTACTTTAGATTAGCAGAGTATCTTTTTTTTTTTTTTTTTTTTTTTTTTTTTTTGAGTCATAGTCTCACTCATTCTGTCACCTAGGCTGGAGTACGGTGGTGCCATCTGAGCTCACCTTTGCCTCTCAAGTTCAAGCGATTCTCCTGCCTGAGCCTCCCTAGTAGCTGGGATTACCGGCCCCCGCCAACAGGCCTGGCTGATTTTTATATTTTTAGTAGAAATGGGGTTTCACCATGTTGGCCAGGCTGGTCTCGAACTCCTGACCTCAAGTGATCCTCCCTCCTTGGCCTCCCAAAGTGCTGGGATTACAGGTGTGAGCCATCATGCCCAGCCAAAAATAAATATTAATTTTCATGTTGTCATTTTATTAATGGTATGTGGGTTTTAAAATGCTTAAACAATTTACTAAACAGAGTTTCAAAAGCACCTCATCTATGAATCTTTTTATTTAATTTAGAAGAAAATCACAGATTTTATGGACCATATTCACTACATATTAACACTGATTTTGAAGTGGCTGTATTGCCAGAAAAGAGAACCACTGGACTTTTACATTAATACTGGGGTGATCTTGTAAACTATTTTAGATTGACAGTGTATCTTTTTTTTTTTTTTTTTTAATGAGACGGAGTCTCACTCTGTCACCCAGGCTGGAGTACAGTGGCGCCATCTTAGTCACTGCAACCTTTGCTTCTCAGGTTCAAGTGATTCTCCTGCCTCAGCCTCCCAAGTAGCTGGGATTACAGGCACCTGCCACCACGCCCAGCTAATTCTTGTATTTTTAGTAGAGATAGGGTTTCACCATATTAGTCAGGCTGGTCTGGAACTCCTGACCTCAAGCGATCCTCCCACCTTGGCCTCCTAAAGTGCTGGGATTACAGGCATGAGCCACCATGCCCAGCCAAAAATAAATATTAATTTTCTCAAGTTGTCATTTTATTAGTGGCATGTGGGTTTTGAAATGCCCGAACAGGCTACTAAACGGAGTTTCAAAAGCACCTTATCTATGAACACTTTTATTGAATTTACAAGAAAATCATAGATTGTATGAATCATATTCACTACATGTTAGCATTGACTTTAAAGTGGCTGTATCGCCAGAAAAGAGAACAGCTGGATTTTTACATTAATATCGGAGTGATCTTGTAAACTATTTTAGATTCTCAGTATATCTTTGAAGACATGTTTCAGTTCTTTCCTAAGACTAAGATCTACTATCACCCTGTTACTACAATTTCATGATTCATTCATTTAGTAAGTCATTTATTCAATTAATAGTTATTGAGTTCTGTACTAGGTAATTGGGATATAGCAATAAACAAATAGACAAATTCCTATACTTGTTGAGTTTACCTTCTAGTAATGGAGAGAGACCATAAACAAATAAACAAGCAAAAATATGTTAAGTAATTATAAATCATCAAAAAAATTCATATAAGAGGCTAGTTAGTGACTGGAGGCCTGAGAGAATGAGGCTGTTTTAGAAAGTGTGATCAGGAACATCCTCTCTGAGGAAGGACTCATGAAGATAACTCAGTAGAGAGTGCTTCAAACAGATGAAATAACAAATGCAATGGGCCTGAAATGGAATTGTAACTGGTGGATTGTGGCAAAGAAGCCTGTGTTGCTGGGGCAGAGTAAGCAAGGAGGAAAGTAGAAGAAAGAAAGGTCGGAGAGGTAGAGGGGGCAGTTTGTATGGTGCCTCATAGGCCATTTAAAAGATTTCGGTTTTTAATCTAAGCGAAATGGTCAGCTTTGGAAGGTTTTGATCAGAGAGGTGAATGATATTAGCAATTTTTGAAAGATCACTCAGCTGCTGAGGAGACAATAAACTGGATGGGTGCAAAATGGAATCAGGGAGATGACAAGAAGCTCCCACAATTGTCTAGTCAAGAGATGATGGTGACTTGCACTACGATGGCGAAAAGTGCCACATTCTGAATACGTTTTGAATGTAGGCCTGGTATGGTTTTCTAAAGGATTGGATGTTGATTTTGGGAGACAGAGGGCAATAAAAAATGATGCTGGCCCAGGGTGGGGGCTCACGCCTGTAATCCCATCACTCTGGGAGGCCGATGCAGGTGGATCATGAGGTCAGGAGTTAGAGACCAGCCTGGCCAATACGGTGAAACCTTGTTTCTACTAAAAACACAAAAATTAGCCAGGCGTGCTGGCATGCAGTTGTAGTCCCAGCTACTCAGGAGGCTGAGGCAGAAGAATCACTTGAACCCAGGAGGTGGAGGTTGCAGTGAGCCAAGATACCACCACTGCACTCCAGCCTGGGTAACAGAGTGAGACTTCATCTAAAAAAAAAAAAAAATGATGTCAAGTATTCTACCCTAAGCAACTAAGTAAATGGTTATGCCATTTATTGAAATGAGGCACGCTGAATAAAGAATTCAGTTTGGGATATGATAAGTTTGAGCTGCTCATTAGACTTTCAAGTAGAGATACAGAGTAGAGAGTGGATACAAGAATCCGGAGCTTAGGGTGGAATTTAGTACTAGAGATAAAAATTTTAGAGTTAGTAATATATAAATGTTACTTTAAAGCCCTAAGACTGAATGAGATTACCTAGTGTTCATTTATGTAGCAGGCTTAGGCATAGCTATTTCTAAAACTAGAAAATAATGAATTCTAGAGAATTAACACACTACTAAAGATGAATACCATTTATTGATGGGAATAATTATCAAATATCACTAGATAAAGTAAATGACATTCATGGATTGTAATCTTTTTTGTCATTTATTTCAATTACAAAAGTATATTGTCTCACATGGTAGGTAACCTGTCATATGAATTCTGCAGTCTTTCTTACCTACTCTGTTTTAAACAATCAAAGTTTCAGCAATGTTAACACTACATTAGCAAACAGCTTTTAAAAGCTACATAGTCTTTTATTCACTTTATAAGACTCATTCTTTAAAAGTCCTTATACTTTTCCAGAACATTTCCTTGACTGGCTCGTTACATTACCACATCAAAATATGAAATTTTCCTACTTGTAGGTATCTCATTCTCTTCCTTTTCAATTCAAATTTGAAGACTAATTTTAAAATTTTGCACTAATGTAACAACTATGGAACAATAACTGAAGATTTTCCTGAAGAGGCTGGGCATGGTGGCACACACCTGCAGTCCCAGCTACTCAGGAGGCTGAGACAGGAGTATTGGTTGAGTTCAAGAGTTTCTGGCCAGCCTGGGCAACATAGCAAGACTTCACCTCTGAAAACTAATGATGGTAAAAAACAAAATAAAATAACATAAAAATATTTTCCTGAAGAGAGAGCTGTTTAAAGTTTTTTACTCTCAGGACTCAAAATACACCTTAAAAAAAAGAAATCTTTCTTCTTTCCTGTGTCACCAAATTGCTACGCCAATTTTCTCTTGGTGCTAGTTTCAGTAGATCTTTTGGGAGATTCCCCATTAATCTTTGGGTGCTACATTTAAGTGTTGAGAGCAAAGATGTATACCATTTTCCTTGGTTCTGAGCTACTCTCTAGCAAACAGATGTAGCCCACATTTAGAAGACACAGAGTAGCTGACAGTAATACAGATTTACCCACTAAATTAATCAAACCAGTTTCATATCATAGTATATTGGCCAAGAACATAAATCTGAAGCCCGTCTGCCTGGATTTGAATCTCAGTTCCATCATTTACTGACTGTGTGACCTTGGAAAATGCACTAAAGTTCTCTATGCCTCAGTTTCCTCATCCTATAAATAGAAATGATAACAGGGCTTAATCCACAGGATTGTAGTGAGAATTAAATGAATTAATATGTGTAAAGCACCTACTATGTGCCTGGCACATAGTAAGCATACATGTGAATTAGGTGATGGAAAGTTTTGATTAGAAGAGTGGGCAGGGGGGTGAGTAAAATAAAGCTCCACCTGTCTATAATTTGCCAGGATTTACCCCTTGCCATGTACTAGGATTACAAGTCCCAATATTGGTATCACTCCATTGGGTCTGGCTCCCAAGGCAGAAATTATTTTCTCTAAAAAATCCATTGATATTCACATAAAGTACTCAAGAGGGCTATGTGGGGAAGAAGCAGGTATGTATTAGTGTTTTACCTTTGCACACTTGTACAACATGACATTCTTTTCTTGAGTATTTTGCAAGGCACAGAGACTAGGAATGGAAAATGTTAGTAATGTGTAAACAATGAATGTATGGATACATGGATGCATGAATAAATGAAATAATAATTCTAAGAAAAGGAAAGGTAAACATAATGACAAACAGAGAAAGATGGGAAAGCAAGAATTGCTAAACCACAAAAGATCTCATTGCCAAACTTGGCAATTGTGCTTAAACCTGTTGAATCTTTTTTCAAGTAAAAGAACTATTTTCAGTAAGTGCTTAACAGAAATTTTTCAAGGTCCACTGTTGATATATAAAAGGTCCTTCATTCTTCGCAGAACTGGAAAAAACCACCTTAAACTTCATATGGAACCAAAAGAGAGCCCGCATAGCCAAGTCAATTCTAAACAAAAAGAACAAAGCTGGAGGCATTACACTACCGGACTTCAAACTATACTACAAAGCTACAGTAATCAAAACAGCATGGTACTGGTACCAAAACAGAGATATAGACCAATGGAACAGAA
>PVKV010042548.1:0-10650 GCA_004027835.1 Alouatta palliata
AAAAAACAGGCAAACAATGAATAATTTGATTATCATGGGAAAGTTGTGCATTATAAAGAAAAAGGGACAATATATACTGGTTAATATCATAAGGATGAGGCTGTCCTTCTCAAGATTAGAAAATAACACTACACTCAAAGTAACATCAGTGTATGAGCATGTGGCTGAGAATATTTTCTTTTTTTTTTAATTTTACTTTAAGCTCTGGGACACATGTTCAGAATGTGCAGGTTTGTTGCAAAAGTATACATGTGCCATGCTGCACCCATCAAGCCATCATCTAGGTTTTAAGCCCTGCATGCATTAGATATTTGTCCTAATGCTATCCCTCCCCTTGCCCCCACCTCCCAATAGGCCCTGGTAAGTGATGTTCCCCTCCCTGTGTCCATGTGTTCTCATTGTTCAACTCCCACTTATGAGTGAGAACATGCAGTGCTTCATTTTCTTTTCCTGTGTCAGTTTGCTGAGAATGATGGCTTCCAGCCTCATCCATGTCCCTGCAAAGGATATGAACTCAGTCTTTTTTATGGCTGCATAGTATTACATGGTGTATATGTGCCACATTTTCTATATCCAGTCTATCATTGATGGGCATTTGGGTTGGTTCAAAGTCTTTGCTGTTGTAAATGGTGCTGCAATAAACATACATGTGTATGTGTCTTTATAGTAGAATGATTTATAATCCTTAGAGTATATATCCAGTGATGGGATTGCTGGGTCAAATGGTATTTCTAGTTCTAGATCCTTGAGGAATATTTTCTATGAGAAGTATACTAAAAGGAAGAGGCCTCAGTAAAAGACAGAGCTGGAAATGTAGATTAGGGAATCTGGGTGAGGGTTTTGAGATTTTAGGAGCTCTGGGATAATTTAAAAGGAGCAATAGAAAGGGATAGGAATAAACATCAGAGGTCACTGCATTTCAAGATGGGAGTGTTTGGTCACTGCTCGCAGTTGCTGCCCAGTAAAGGAAGGTGAAGTCCTTGATGTCCGACAGCCTTTCTAACATAAGACAGTAAGTGATGAGAAACAGATTTCTGAATGACACTATGCATTACAAAGTTCAATGGAAGGGGAGAAACAGGACAATAGAAACGCCTCAAAAGTTAGACAGAAGTTGTTTTTGTTTGTTATAGAGAATTAAACTTAATTTAAAGAGAAATGGTTAAGAGAAAAGGAAAAACTGAAACCATGGGTGAATATTTACAGAAAAAGAGAGTAGCTCATCCTCAAAACAGATGAGGATCAAAAATATAATGGGAACCAGCTGAGAGTTTTCTCAAAATTGTCTTAGTAAGATGCAATTTAACTCAACCTGGAATATGTTGACATATTGATCACAATGTTTCTAGGGCATCTTTGAAAACTAAAATGCGAATATAACTACTCTCAATTTTTTTTCTACCAACACTTAGTTTTTTATGTGCAAAACCCTCTCTTTTTAACAAAAATTATTTGCATTTTAAATTTCAGAAAAGTTAATAACAAAAGTATGAATCATATTTGGCTGTTTTAAGAAAAGTGATTGTTATTGAAGTCTGTCCTTATTGGCATCAGGTTTATAAAATGCACTTTACACACCCGCCTAAATACATATTATTCATAAACTTTTAAGAAATATTTTTAAGATAGAAGAGCGTGTCTCTATATTTTTAAAAATACTTTTTAAAACTATTTTTTTCAAGCCTGTGGAAGAAAAGGAAGAATTAAGAAAACGTTCTGAGTTAAATTCGTGTCTGAAGTGTAAGATGGATCAAATAAGAAAGAAAAATGATAAATTAGAAAAAGAGAGAACTGGGTATGATTTTAATATTGTAGAACATTTTAACCATACATCAATTGATTTAACTATACTTTTACTTCATTAAAGCCTAGATACAAATTCATTTTGTATCTGCATTTTCATAATTAAATTCTATTTTAACATTTATTTTAGAAACTCATAATGCAACCTGATATTTTTGATACCAAAATATTATACTATTTAATGATTTTGAAAACAATAATGACAAAGCCTTGTACATGTAATGTCAGCTGAACCTTTGTCTTCTTGTGTGAAGTTTTGTTTCTGAAGGTATTTTTGCTGTCTTTGGTAATTTTTCCTTCCTTTGGTAGTATCGTTCTCTGCTGCATTCAAATTCTTTGAAGAAGAGCTATCTGTGTCATTCTTTAACATCAACATTTATTTTGATATTTTCCTTGTACTTTCTTTCTGCTTTTTTCTTTTAGATAGAAAACCTATCATGGAAATTTATTCATTTTCCATGGGCACCTCCCTTATATACATGAGGTATACATGTTATTACACTTGTTTCACATAAATATATGTTATATATACAAAAATACATGTATAACCTAAAAGAGTAAAATGAGCCATCATGTTTTTATCACAGATTTTTAAAAAATGGAATGTGCCTTTGAAGTCACCAACAGCTACTTTTCTATACATTTGCTGAGTACTTGAGTTCATTTGCTGACTCTAATCAACATTTTTCTGTCATCACATTTCTGGACATGGTTTTGTGTCTCGTTCATTTTGTTGTCAGTGCCAGCAAAGATATCTAGATCTCTTCTTCAAGCAGTCTTTAAATCTTCACACATCTCTATCCTCATTTTCTTTCTTCTAAAACTGCCTGTTTCTTTTTCCTCTCAACTCAGGCATCAAAGATGTTTTCTGACCTGTCTCTTTTTGTACTTTGAATGATCTCCTTGATGCTTTTTGCACATACTTTCTTTTCTTCTTATAGACTGTGGTCAACAGGTATCAAAATGTGTCTTTTTCAAACGTATATGTTTTACTTTTTCATCTTGGATACTCATCTCTGAGTTATGGCTAATATTTAGTATTAGATTATTGTATTTTAACATACCAAAATGTATAGGCATAGGTTATTTATAAAAATTGTTTATGTGAACATATCACTCTATCTGCCATATATATGATAAAAATTTTCTTTATGTTATTCATCTAAGATTGTAGTTTTATTAGAATGTTTTTAAACTATTTTCAGTTGAAACAAATGAGAGGATCATAGTTTATATCTTTTATATGCTAAAACATAATATTTAAAAATTATTCAGTATTTACTCTTAAAAATACTTGATTTACTAATTGAGTATATTTCTGCAGATATAAGAAACTCCTGGAAATGACAAAATGTATATTAAATGAATTTGGAAATGAAGAGTTCGATTTCCATGGAGACTTAGAAACAGATCAACTGGAAATGAATATTATGAAGCTAAAACATAAGGTAATTTTTGATCAGTCTTGTTATTTAAAAAGATCACTTAATTTGGGGAAATATTGATGGTGAAAAAATCCAAATTCTGCCAAACATGTTTAAAGAGGATTATTCTAAGCCGATATGAGCGACGGTGGCCCTGGGTTGCACAATCTCAAGAGATCCTGAGAAAGGAGTTAGAGTTTGGTTTTACACATTTCCAAGGGACAGAAATTGTAGGGAAAAATCACGTGAGGAAGGTATACATTGATTCAGCCCCAAAAGGTAGAACATACAGAAGGGGGGGCTTGCAAATCATAGGTGGGCTTTAGGGATTCTTTAGGTGACAGTTGACAGAATTAAGCTATTGTCTAAAACTTGAAATCTGTAGAATGGAATGCCTGAATTAAGATGAGGGGATCATGGAGGCCAAGGTTTTTATTATGTAGATGAAGCCTCATAGCCTGCAGGCATCAGAGAGAATAGATGGTAAATATATCTTTTCAGACTTTAAATGTGTCAGGCTCTTAGATAATCTCTCCTAGATCTAGGAATCCATAGAAGGGGAGAGATCTGGTTACATTAATAGAGACTTTTTACAGATGCAAATTTCCCGGAGAAGACAGCTTTGTGTAGAGCAATTTTAATGTCTTGGCCCTGTGGCAGCCATTTCAAAATATGTCAAATAAGTATGTTTGGGGGTAAATTATTTTGATTTCCTTCAGCATCTGCTGTCATTGATGCTGTACCAGAGTCAGGCTGAAAAATAAGCCTTTGATATGAGTTAATGAAACCCATTGATGAGATTTTATAGTGTGTGGGGTGTGACTCCCCAGGCCCCTAAAATAAGAATTGGAGCAAAAGAAATAAAGATCAGAGTTTAGTCTTCAATATAAATCTGTCAGTACGTTAAGCAGTGAGGGAAAGATCTTTTAAAAAATATATATATATGTTTTACAGACTTGATGCTAACGGAAAGGACAGGTATATATATATATATATATATATATATATATATATATATATATATATATAGATATATATATAGATATAGATATAGATATAGATATATAGATATAGATATAGATTTTTTTAGATGGAATCTCACTCTGTCACCCAGGCTGGAGTGCAGTGGTGTGATCTCAGCTCACTGCAACCTCTGCCTCCTAGGTTCAAGCAGTTCTCCTGCCTCAGCCTCCTGAGTAGCTGGAACTACAGGCACATGCTGCCACACCTGGCTAATTTTTTGTATTTTAGGAGAGATGGGTTTTCACTGTGTTGCCCACGGCTGGTCGTGAACTCTTGAGCTCAGGCAGTCTGCCTGCCTGGGCATCCCAAAGTGCTGGGATTACAGGCATGAGCCACTGCGCTCATATATTCCTTTTTCAATAAAAAGGGCATGCTGTTGATTCTCTTATGTCTTAAACTATGGCCAGTGATCTGAAACCAAGCAATACACTGTTACATGACTCCAGATCACTAGCACCAAATAAATTTGGAGGAAAACAGATTTACTGAGATATAATTAACACACCATGCAATTCACTCATTTAAAGTACACAATTCATTGACTTTTAGTATTTTCACAGAGTTATGCAATCACGATGAATTTTGGAACATTTTCGTTATCCAAAAAGAAACCCCACATTATTTGCCATCCCCACTAGTTTCCCCTTCCTCCCTCAGCCTTAGGGAACCACCTGCCTTCTTTGTATAGGTCTGTATATTTTGAACATTTCATATCAATTGAATTACAGTATGTGGTCTATTGTGACTGGCTTCTTTAAGTTAGCATAACTTTTTCCAGCTTCATCTGTATCAGTATCAGTACTTAATTTCTTCTTATTGCTGTGTAATATCCCATTGTTTGTAAACACCACATGTTTTATTCATCCGTTCGTCAGTTGGTGGATGTTTGGGCTTTTTTTACTTTTTGACTCTTGTTAATAATGCTGCTCAAGTTTTTGTACAAGTTTTTGTGTTTACATATGTTTTCATTTCTCTTGAGTATATACTATGACTGGAGTTTCTGATTCACATGGTAACTTCATGCTTCAGCTTTTGAGGAGCTGCCAGTTTGTTTTCCAAAATGGCTGTACCGTTTTACATTCCCGGCAGCGTTGTGTAAGGGTTTTAATTTCTCCACATTCTTGGTAACACTTATTATCTATCTTCTTCATTGAACAAAGATGTCATCTTCATGGTGTGAAGTGATAATACCTGACGGTTTTAATTTACAATTCCCTTATTACTAATCACATTAAGCATCTTTTTGTGTGTTTATAACCATCTGTGTATCTTCTTTGCAGAGATGTTTATTCAAATTCTTTGCTCATTTTTTAATTTGCTTACCTTGTTATTTCTGAATTATAAGTTTTTTTTTAATATATCCTAGATACTGAGTCTTTATCAGATATATGCTTTTCAGATATTTGCTTCTACTCAATGGCTTGCCTTTTCACTTTCTTGAGACCATCTTTTCATGAACAACAGTTGTCGGTTTTGAAGTCTATTGAATCCATTTCTTCATAGCTAAGAAAACACTGCCAAATGCAGCCACAAACATTTATGTCCATTTTTTTTTCTGAGAGTTTTATAGTTTTAGCTCTTACATTTAGCCATTTTGTTTTGAGTTAATTTTTTGATATGGTAAGGTCCAACTTTATTCTTTTGCCTATGAATATCCAGTTGTCCCAGCATCGTTTGTTGAAAAGACTATTTTCCCCCATGTAATTGTTTTGTTAACCTTGAGAAAAATCAGTTAACTGTAAATGTACAGGTTTAAATTTAGATTCTCAATTCGAATCTGTTTATCTATGTTTATTCTTATGCCAGGACCAAATCAAATTTAATGAGAAGGTGTTTTCAGTCATGTTGTGCATTACCAGTTGTCTTATGTCGTAATAAAACTGGATGTAATGGAACATCTTTAACCTCACCTTTTGTGTCATCTCAAAGGAGTCTGTGGCCAGCTCATACCTTACTGACTCTAAGACACAATGGGAAGTCAGGCTTACAAGACACAGTTTATATTTTTCTCCATTCAAACTTTAGTCTCTTACCCAATGCCTCCCTCTTTAGACACATTTTCTTCAAATTCTCATCACATTTTCTTCAAATTTTGGTCTACCATTTAGTGCATTTCTTTCTTTTCTTTTTTTTTTTTGAGATGAAGTTTCACTCTTTGTGCACAGGCTAGAGTGCAAGGGCACAATCTCAGCTCACCGCAACCTCCACCTTCCGGGTTCAAGTGAATCTCCTGCCTCAGCCTCCCGAGTAGCTGGGATTACAGACATGGGCCACCACGCCTGGCTAATTTTGTATTTTTAGTAGAGTCGGGGTTTCTCCAAGTTGGTCAGGCTGGTCTCGAACTCCCGACCTCAGGTGATCTGCCTGCCTCAGCCTCCCAAAATGCTGGGATTATAGGTGTGAGCCATCACACCTAGCCTGGTATATTATGTTTTATTAACTCCTTATAATGTATAGAATCACTCATAAATATTCACCTTCTAGGAAGGAGAAGTTTAAGTCTGGGCTGTCAGATTATCTCAGTGGAAATCAAGTTAAGTCATCATCTTTCAGTTCGCAAATCCTCTTTCCACCTGGTAGCTGGTTTACACGGGCTGATCCTTTCCTTTGTGTAATTCCTGCATTCTCAGAAACCAGCGTTCCCTGTATTGACGTCCTTTTATTTAAATAGAGATGCCCAGATCTGCTTTCTAGCTCAATACAAGATTCTTGGAATACAACATTTAACTCATGCCAAGAGAAATTTTTAGGAGTGCAGCACTTAAAAATCAAATAATGTTCCGGCAATTTATCAGAGACAAATAGTACATAAGTATTTTGAATTTCAATATCTGAGAGCCAATTTGTATGCTGTAGAGAACATATGTTACAGTGTGGTGTAGCATAAAGATGGGATGGTCTTAACTTCTACTTACAAACAAGCTTGAAGTAAGGTAAAGGAGTCATTGGATTTAATTTCTTCACATTCAAAGCAGACTACATTTATTTTACTTTGTGAAGATGAAAAATGAATCTATAATATTCTTATTGCCTCATTGAGAAGAAGAAAATAAAAATTGGATAGTAGACTGATTAATAAATACTCAAAACTGCTTGCTTCTTTTAGAATTTCAGTTAATTGAAATGAAGAAAATGTCTGATTTTTGTTATTTAACCAAGTATTTCTAGTTGTTTTTGAATCATGCATCTTCTTGTTTCCCAATCTCATTTTCTGACTTGAGGGGAAATTCTAAATAGACACCCTTGCCTTGTTATCAGAGTTTATAACTGAAGGGAGTTATAGGAAAAGTTTCTTCTCAGCAGCTTCTGTCTTTTTCCTGGTTATCTGCCACTTCTCAATAATGCTTGTCATCAATAAATTAATCTCAAAATTTATTAGATCCTACTTTAAAGGAGACTATATTCTACTGTATAAGTTCTGTTTCTTGTTGTCTCTTTTTAAAAATAATTTTATTTTTCTTAACAATTACCCAGAGTTTAGTGGCTTTGAGACATTTATTTTGTTCATGCATCTGTGATACGGAAAAAGCTTGGCCAGGACAGCTTGTCTCTGCTCCCCTCAGCTTCCGTAGGGACAGCTGAAAGTCTGGGGAAGTGGAATCCTCTGAAGGTTTGCTCACTCAAGTGTTTGGTTGTTGACGCTGGCCGTTGGCTAGAACTTTGCTTGGGGTAGGCAGCATAAACACTGATACTGGAACTCCCAGGCTCTCTTTGCAGCCTGAGCTCTCTCACAACCTGCGGGCTGGGTTCCAAGGGGAAGCAGTAATAGTATGGGGAAAACCACCCTCATGATGCAATTATCTCCCATTGGGTGGGAATGAGAGAAATGAGTGGCAAATGAAAGGGGAAATGCTTTATAAAATCATCAAACACTGTGAGACATATTCACTACCACATGGACAGTGTGGGGGAAACCACTCCCATGATTGAATTATGTCTCACTTGGTCCCTCCCACAATGTGTGGGAATTATGGGAGCTACAGTTCATAATGGAATTTGGGTTGGGACACAGCCAAACCATATCACACTCCATATTTACAGAACTCATTAGTTTGTCTTTTTGTGAGATATGGTCTTTCTTTTGTCATTCAAGCAGGAGTGCAGTGGTGTCATGGCTCACTGCAGCCTGGAACTCTAGATTCAAGCCATTCTCCTGCCTCAGTCTTCCAACTAACTGAAACTACAGGCATGAACCACCATGTCTGGCTAATTATTTTTTAGCTTTTTATAGAAATGGCCTCACTGTGTTGCTCTGGCTAGACACACTCTTGGCCTCAAGCCATCACTCTGCTGCAGCCTCGCGAAGTGCCGGGATTATAGGCAAGAGCCACCACACCTGGCCTAGATTATTATTTTCAAAGTCTTATTCTGAGAGCCATTTATTGTCTTTGGCCTAAATAACTCAACATGATGTCCCTAAATCTTCTTTAGAAATTATTGGAAGTGATGATGAAGGAAGGAGATTAGAAACTTTCTACTAAGAAAAAAGCTTAGAGCCATTTCAAGAGAAACAAAAACAATCAGAAAAGTAAAAGCCTAAGATCAAGTGCAAAAGTTCCGTGGCAAAGATGATGAAAGTAAAGAATGTATTGTTGTGATTCTTGGTGGCTTTAACTTTGTTCTTGATTTTTTGAGTAATTTAAGGGTTCACAGTTGAAGAATCTACTGCATTATAGATAACATGTTGTTGCAAGTAAATGTATTTCAAAATTTGTTATTGGTTTTGTATTAAAATATCAGCCTACTTCATTCTCAAGCTGTATTATTTTATTCATGCAGTTTGATGATCTTACAGAAGAGCTGGGAGCTGTATCTTCAAAATGTCTATATTTGGCTCAAAACAATCAAGTTATTCAGCAGGAGTTAATCTCTATGGAAAGACGTACAACAGAAATATGAAAAATTTAGGAGGTTAACAAAACTTTGGAACAAGAAGTAGCAAATCTTAAGACACATATGGAAAAAGATATGGTAGAACTTGGTGAAGTAGAAGAATATAAATTGCAGATAGAAGAAAGAACAAGACAGGAAAGAAAAAAATTAGCAGAAATCAGTTTACAGGTTAGTGTTTTTTTTAAACCAGGTAGGTTTATCTGTAATGTGCTTTCATTTATTTTCCTGCAAGTTATATGTAATAATTGTATGATATAATATATAATTATATATAAATAAAATAATAGTTATATATTTAGTTAAATAAATAAATATATAATTATATATTACATAAACACTATATGTAAAAAGTTGTATAATTGTACAGTTTTTTTATTTAATATAATTATATATACTATTGTATAAAAACACTATATATAAACACTGTACATATATAAACACTATATGTATAAAAACAGTATGTATAAACACACTATATAGTGCTTTCTCTGCTCCTATTATAGGAATTGCTTTGTAAAGTTTTAGGGAAAAAAATAGTGCCTGTTTCTCCTTTTAAATATTTTAATTTCCATTATTATTATAACTAAATCGATCTTTCAGAGTAATGATTTTCATTCTAGTATCACTTAGTTATTAAGGCCAGTTGGCATAAGACTATTAGAAAAAGAAAATTGTAATTTAAAATTGTACGATGCTTTTGAATTGTTCAGTTTTTAAAATTTTTAATGGATTCTATTATTTTTTAAATGATCAGATTACATGAATACTAACATAAGAATGATTTCAAATTTTTATAATTCAGATTTAATTCTTAATTCCATTATCAATTTAGATGAAATTGCTGATAAATGTTTTAAACTTCAGCTTCTTTTTTAAAAACATATTTAAAATTGCTTTCTGAATCACTTCTGAATTGAAAGGCAACAAATATAGACTAATTAGGTTTTAATTGTTTTAAAAGTATGATATTTTTCATCTGTTTTAGAAACAAGCAGAATATGAAAAACACTTAGAGCAGTTAAAAAAGAATAATATGGCTTCAGTAAATAAAATAGACCTCATACAAAAAGATGTGAAATATCAGTTCTCCAAAATGAAAACTGCTTATGAAGAAGTTACTACTGAATTAGAAGAATATAAGGAAGCCTTTGCAGTAGCATTAACGGCTAACAGATCCATGTCAAAAAAATTAAAGATGTAAGTCAAAACATAGACTTATAGAAAATCAACTGGGCTCATTAACTTGCGATGAAAGCATAATTTTTAGTGAGACAATTTCATGAGATTGGTAGGAAGTGAAAGCTATCCTGATAGTATAATTTTTGAAAATAACGTTAGTAAATAAACTTGCATTTAAAATGTTAGTCAAGGACAGTTTCTGTCTTTTCTTTTCTTTTTTTTCTTTTGTCTTTTGTGTAGCTTTTTTCCCCTGGAAAATCTCATGTAGTTAACGTAATCTGTTAGTCTTTTAGCATTTTTGAAGCTTTATAGTCAATAAAGTGATTTG
>PVKV010042549.1:0-10647 GCA_004027835.1 Alouatta palliata
CCTGTAATCCCAGCACTTTGGGAGGCCGAGGCGGGTGGATCACGAGGTCAAGAGATCGAGACCATCCTGGTCAACATGGTGAAACCCCGTCTCTACTAAAAATACAAAAATTAGCTGGGCATGGTGGCACGTGCCTGCAGTCCCAGCTACTCGGGAGGCTGAGGCAGGAGAATTGCTTGAACCCAGGAGGCGGAGGTTGTGGTGAGCCGAGATCGGGCCATTGCACTCCAGCCTGGGTAACAAGAGCGAAACTCCATCTCAAAAAAAAAAAAAAAAAAAAGCTTAGCAGTCCATCGTATGTCTGTGTGCAATGTCCACCATGTCCTTCTATTGTCCACCCCCTCGGTTAAGCCAGGAGGGCGCCTCTCCCGTCAGTGGAATATCATACATCTATGTGTAGAAAGTTTGCTGTGCCAGCAATTAAGTGACAAAAGAGATCTTGATAGAATTGGGAAACAAATTGGAATATGATTTGGTCCTGCTCCCTCGGAAGATAAGTTTGTAGAAGGTATTCAAATTAGAAGCATTAAATAAATACTGTAATGTAAAAATGGCACGTCCTGTTCTCTACACTATAGAAATACCTGCACAAATGACCAAAGAAATGTGTACAAGAATGGTGGTGACTGCAGCATCATTTGTAATCCTAACACCATGAAACCCACCCCATTTCAAAAACATTTATTTTTTTGAGACCAAGTCTTGCTCTTGTCCCCCAGGCTGGAGTGCAATGATGTGATCTCGGCTCACTGCAACCTCTGCCTCCCGGGTTCAAGCAATTCTCCTGCCTCAGCCTCCTAAGTAGCTGGGATTAAAGGCGCCTACCGTTATGCCCGGCTAATTTTTGTATTTTTAGTAGAGACAGGTTTTCACCATGTTGGCCAGGCTGGTCTCGAACTCCTGCTTTGGCCTCCCAAAATGCTGGGATTACAGGCGTGAGCCATCGAGACTGGCCTTCAGAAACATTTGTAAAGGGTTAAATAAATTACACAAACTGAGGAAGAAATGCTGTTTTTCACCAACCAAGGCGAGGATCAGCATGAGGATGACTGATTCCACTGGTCACATTATTGATAGAGCAATCAGTAAACCCAGGCACATCCTGGGGATAGGATGCGACTGTAATAGGTCTCCTATTATTATAAATGAAAAACTTGAGGCATCTTACTCGCCCAAGCCTTCCATGGCAGCAAGAAGAGTTTTATCCAGAAGTGAATTACTGTCTAAGTTCTCTGGGATTCCTCAGTTTGACCTGTATAAGGTACAGTTGGTCCTTCTCACAGCCTCAGACGTAAGGAGGTCGGGAAGAGGACATGTGTGTCTCAGGACTAATGTCCCATGATTAACCTGGTTGGTTGTATATTAATAGGAATAGGTTAACCTGGTTGATTGAAACGGGCTAAAACACAACACGAAGCGTCCCTGGGTGGGCTCGAACCACCAACCTTTCGGTTAACAGCCGAACGCGCTAACCGATTGCGCCACAGAGACCGTGACTACCGCTTCCACAGGATGCTGTAGGCAGGGCGCACTCACAAACTACTCCCAGCCCTTCTGTCCTCAGGATGACGGAGCGAGGCCTTGAAAACCCGGAGAGATTAGAGACCAGCGAGTCGCTCTGGTCACGTTGAACACCCGCGCGTTGGGAGATTCTGGAGCCAGGAGAGTCGAATGGCCTTCACCCACCCTGCCCCTGGCCTGCTTCAGAAGTCCCCAGAAACGCCCCCATCCGAAACCTGCCCGAGCCGCCCGGTGGCCCAAGGGAAGCTGAACGCCCGGCGGGCTCCTGGGCTGGCTCTTCCCATTTTTTGCGCCGCCTTCACCTGGTGAGGAAGCCAGTGCCCACGCTGCTCAGTGGCTTTCGGGGCGCTGCGGAGCTGCCGCTGCGGTCTTCGGATCCTGTGCCCCGCTCGCGGGCTCCACCAGGGCAGGGATGGGGTGAGGGTCGCTCCTCTCGCGAGGAGCAGGGTCTGGCGCTCACCAGGGCTCGCTAGGACTTGTAGAACGAATCCGTCGTCGCCTCTTGCTTTTAGTCATTGGAGGAACCCTGAAAATTGAAATCACGAACTGTTTTCCATGGGGAAGTTCTGTTTTGTTGACAGAGTCTCACTTGGTCGCCCAGGCTGGAGTGCGATGGTGCAAACTCGGCTCACGGCAGCCTCCACCAGCCTCCACCTCCCGGGGCCAAGCCATCTTCTTGCATCAGCCTCCCGAATAGCTGGGACAACAGGCGCGCGCCACCACGCCCGGCTAATTTTTGTATTTTTTTGTACAGACAGGATTTCGCCACGTCGCCCAGACTGGTCGCGAAGGGGAAGTAAGTTCTTTTTAAAAAGCGTTGATTCCGATTGATTTCTCAGCATCCCCAGAAGAAGGCAAGGGGCGAGGCCCTCTAGGGACCAGTGGCAAGCTTGCCACTTGGCGTGGTGGAGCTGAGGGGCTCAGCTGGGCTGTTTTTGGGTAAGTGCCTGGGGCAGGAGGCTGGGAGCTGGGCTGGGGGTGGTCCAACAGGGAATTGCCAGGAGGAGGGCGGGAAGTCGGTAGAGTCGGGACCCGGGAGCCAGAACTTCGCAGTAGCTTTGTGCAGCGGTGAGGACTGCACCAGGCAGAGACGAGAAGTGTTTTTTTTTTATTGTAGCACAATGGGGAAGAAAGGGAGGCAAAATGGAAAGACACCAAGAAAGAAGGAAATCCATGAGGACCCTTCCGTCTCCAAAACAGAAGCAGCACTACATTAAGCTTAAAGGAGTCCGGCGCTTCAGCTCCTGTGGCTCTCTGTGATCCTATTGCGGCCGCAGCACACTCGGCTCGAATCGGAGTCACTGCAGTGTCCCTTCTAGGCTGTAGGGCTCTTCTTTCCCTTTAGCCTCCCACCTCAGCCTGAGCTCCGCCACTTACCTGCGTTTAGAGACGGTACAACTTCCTGTGGCTTCGGAGCTCTCTGCAGTGGCGAGAATAGAAGGAACCCGTAACTTGCACGCAGGGGTCGCGTCGTCTTGAAAGGCTAGACTTTTGCCCCCTCTCTGAGCAAGTACAATACCCAAAAGCTGAGGAGCTCCCTCTCAGTCAGCCTTATTGGAATCTTTTACTGTTGACAGGATGTGGCGGTACCTGTTTCTTTAGCTCAGATATTTCAAAAATCCTTAGGGCCTTTTCAGGCCAAATCAGAAATGAACAAGAGAAGATAAGAGTTCACACTCCAACCGGGTATTTTAAGTGAAACCCAAAGAATATAATAAAATCTAAACTTAATGACATCCCCCAACCCCAATTCTTAATTTTGTTTTTATTTGCTATCAGTAAATGACTAAAGTATAATCCACACAGACCAAAGTGTGCTAATCTTAACTTCTCTGCTCAGTGCATTTTGACAAAAGAAACCATCAGCTACCTAGATCAAGTTACGGGACATTTTCACCAGCCCAAAAAGTCATTAGAGCCTCTTTCCAGTCAATCCTCACCCCATCCCCACTTAGGCAGTCACCCTTCTGATTTCTGTCTCTGTGATTTATTTTTGCTTCTTCTCGAAATCACGTAAAGGGGCCTCTCCCATAGAAGATAAATTTGCTAACTGTGCTGAAGTTTGAGGCATTATATAAGGCCGGATGCAGCGGCTCATGCCTGTAAATCCTGACTCTTTGTGAGGCCTCAGAGCTGTTTGAGACCAGGAGTTTGGAGACCAGCTTCTGCAACATGGTGAAATCCCTTCTCTACAAAACATACAAAAATTAGCAGGGCATCATGGCCCATGCCTGTAGTCCCAGCTACTGGGAAGGCTGAGAGATGGGAGGATCGCTTGAGCTGGGAAGTGGAGGCTGCAGTGAGACGTGATCGGGCCACTGCGCTCCAGCCTGAGGGACAGAATGAGACCCTGTCACAAAAACTAAATGTAACATGGCAGTGACACATCCAGTTCTCTACACTATAGAAATATCAGTGGCCAAAGATGTGTGTAAAAGAATGATGATTTCGGGATTCTTTGTAATCCTAAAACCAAGAAGCCAACCTCATTTCAAACACATTTTGAAAAGGGTTCAATAAATCAGGCACAAACTGAGGCCAAAATATGCTGTTTTCAAAAATGATGGAGAGGATTATGATGATAATGAATGATTCCACTGGTCACATTATTGATACAGCAATCAGTAAATCCAGGCACATCCTGGGAGTAGGACACCTCTCCAGGCCTCCTGTTAAAAATGAAAAAATCGAAGCTGGTATATAACCTTCCAAGCCTATTAGGGGCAGCATGAGGATTTTATTGCATCAGAAGTGACTCCTTTGGTCTCTGTTTCTTGTATACAGAAACAAGACAAGCTGACTTTTTAGGAGGTGCTCTAACAAAATTGGACCTGGCAAGGCGGGGGCCAGCCTTTGACAAGGATCCCTGTTAACTGTAACTAGAACCCTGGGAAGAGAAAACCCTCCCTACCGTGGGCATCCCAGGCCGGCCTGGAACCACCAAGCTCTCGGACTTAGGACTATGGGAGCAAACGGGGAAGATTCTCTAGTGATCGATAATAAAGGAGTGCTTTAAAAGCTAGAGCAGGCGTCCCTGGGTGGGCTCGAACCACCAACCTTTCGGTTAACAGCCGAACGCGCTAACCGATTGCGCCACAGAGACGCTTACGAGCAACCCCACAGGGCACTAAAGGTAGGGCGCACTCACCAAATTCTCAACCCTTTCAGCCTCAAAGCACGCCCGACAGGACGACCGTACATACAAGGTCTGGGGAAATCGGAGAGCGGCGAGTCGCGTTAGTCGTGTAGGACATCCGCGCTGGGAGATTCTGGGGCTTGAAGGACAGCCGAATGGCCTTTGCTCGCTCTGCCCCTGGACTGCTTCATAAACCCTGGAAACGCCCTCGTCGGCCACATGAGCCGCCTGGGGGCCCAAGGGAAGCTGAACGCCCGGCGGGCTCCCGGGATGGCTCTTCCCGTTCTTTGCGCCGCCTTCACCCAGTGTGGGAGCCTGTGCCCACCCTGCCCAGTCGCTTTCGGGGCGGCTGCGGAGCTTCCGCAGCCATCTTCCGATCCTGTGTCCCGCTCCGGGCTTCACCAGGGCAGGGATGGGGTGAGGGTCGCTCGCGGGGAGCAGGGTCTGGCGCTCAGCGGGGCGCACGACTAGGGCTTGTTGAATGAATTCGTCGCCTTTAGCTTTTAGTCCTTTGAAAAGCCCTGAGAATGAAAATCAAGAGGGATTTTTCCAAGGGGAAGTACTTTTCGCAAAGCGTTTATTCAGGTTGACTTCTCGGCATCCCGCGGCGCGGGCCAGGAGCAGGGCGTCCAGCGCACCTTCTGCGCGGCGGTGGAGCCGCCCGGGCTCAGCTGGCCGGGGGTCGGGTCGTGGGGCGGGAGGGCGGAGCGCGGAAAGAGAAAAGCGGGGAAAGAAGCCGGGAAGAGACGGCGTGGTGGCTCACGCCTGTAATCCCAGCACTTTGGGAGGCCGAGGCGGGCGGATCACGAGGTCAAGAGATCGAGACCATCCTGATCAACAAGGTGAAATCCCGTCTCTACTAAAAATACAAAAATTAGCTGGGAGTGGTGGCACGTGCCTGTAGTCCCAGCTACTCGGGAGGCTGAAGCAGGAGAATCGCCTGAACCCGAGAGGCGGAGGTTGCGGTGAGCCGAGATCGCGCCATTGCACTCCAGCCTGGGTAACAAGAGCGAAACTCCGTCTCAAAAAAAAAAAAAAAAAAAAATGCCGGGGAGAGGTGGACCAGACATCCGCACCTCCTAAAAGGTTCGTGCAGAGGCAGAGGCGGGATACGAATTGTTTTGTTTTGTTGTCTTTTGGTCTTTTTTTGTTTGTTTGTTTTTGTTTTTGAGATGGAGTCTTGCTCTGTCACCCAGAATGGAGTGCAGTGCCGTGATCTCACTGCAACCTCCGCCTCCTGGGTTCAGGGGATTCTCCTGCCTCAGCTTTCTGCGTAGCTGGGATTACAGGCGCCCGCCACCATGCCCAGCCAACTTCTGTATTTTTAGTAGAAACGGGGTTTCACCATGTTGGCCAGGCTGGTCTCGAACTCCTGACTGCCCACCTCAGCCTCCCAAAGTGCTGGGATTACAGGCTAAGCCACTCCACCCTGCAGAGAATTGTTTTTTTATTGTAGCAGAATGAGGAGGAATTTAAGGGGAAACGGAGATAGAACCTGAAGGACCCCAAATGGGAGAACCTGTAACTCCCCAAGAATAAGATCTTCCAGAAGAACTAGGCCAAAACTAGGCATCTGGGAACCCTGAAATCCTTGGAGAAGTAGCATCACCCTGACCCTCTGCGTTCCTTTAGGCAAAGGACATGCTTCCATTGTTTGTTCAATTGTTTGTGTTTGTTAAATAAATAAAACCCTTTTCATGTATCTTTGAAATTTTTGGTTCTGTTACCTTGTGATTACAAACAATGCTGCAGTCCTCATTCTGTTCACTTCTCATTGGCCACTTGTGTATTTCTATAGGGTAGAGGCCTGGAGAGCAGTTGTTCCAGCAGAGTGATTACCTGGGTTTTTTGTTGTTTGTTTGTTTGATTTTGAAAAGAAGTCTCACTCTGTTGCTGAGGCTGGAGTGTGCAGTGGTGTGATCTCGGCTCACTGCAACTTCCACCTCCCGGGTTCAAGCAATTCCCTGCCTCCACCTCCCGAGTAGCTGGGATTACAGGCACCTGCCACCACGTTTGGCTAATTGCTGTAGTTTTAGTAGAGACGGGGTTACACCATCTTGGCTAGGCTGGTCTTGAACTCCTAACCTCATGATTCACCTGCCTTGGCCTCCCAAAGTTCTGGAATTACAGGCATGAGCCACCGTGCCCAGACTACATGGTTTTTGTTTATTTATTGATTTATTGATTTATTTTTGCGACAGAGTCGCTCTGTGACCTGGAGTCAGGCTGGAGTGCAGTGGCACGATCTCAACTCACTGCAACCTCTGCCTTCCAGCTTCAAGTGATTCTCCTGCTTCAGCCTCCTGAGTAGCTGGAATTACAGGCTCAAGCCACCACACCAGGCTAATTTTTGTATTTTCTTTTTTTTTTTTTTTTGAGACGGAGTTTCACTCTTGTTACCCAGGCTGGAGTGCAATGGCGCGATCTCGGCTCACTGCAACCTCCGCCTCCTGGGTTCAAGCAATTCTTCTGCCTCAGCCTCCGGAGTAGCTGGGACTACAGGCACGTGCCACCCTACTCAGCTAATTTTTGTATTTTTAGTAGAGACGGGGTTTCGCCATGTTGACCAGGATGGTCTCGATCTGTTGACCTTGTGATCCACCCGCCTTGGCCTCCCAAAGTGCTGGGATTACAGGCGTGAGCCACCGCGCCCGGCTAATTTTTGTATTTTCAGTAGAGATGAGGTTTCACCATGTTGGCCAGGATGGTCTGGATCTCTTGATCTGGTGATCCACCCACCTCAGCCTCCCAAAGTGCTGGTATTACAGGCATGAGCCACCACACCTGGCCTTTTTTGCGATGTCTTTAAATGTCCTTATTTCAGTCACATTTTTGAAAGAGTTTCCAATTTGGCATAGAATTCTAGGGCAACTTTCACTACTTTAGGATGTTGCCACTTTGACACTTTGTTATATCCCTTTGACACTTTGATATATCATCTTTCCTGTTTTTGTAAAACTGCCATAAACTGGGCTTCCTGTACTTGTATAATTTTTGGATTGTGTATTTAAATTAAAAATATTAAATTAAAATACCAAAAGGCCCTGGGTGAGGTGGCTCATGCCTGTAATCTCAGCACTTTGGGAAGGGGAGGTACAGGACCGCTTGAGGCCCAGAGTTGGAGACCAGCCTGGGCAAGATATCAAGACTGTCTCTACACTATGTATGTATATATAAGTCCTAGATTCATCTTAAGTTCTCCAACAGTCACTTAAAGTAAAACGTGCCCACCCTGAGGGTCAGACCCACCTGCTGACTTGCAATCTGTGTTTGTGAGATATTTTTTTTTTTTAAGACAGGGTTTCACCATGTTGGTCAGGCTGGTCTTGAACTCCCGACCTCAAGTGATCCGCCTGCCTTGGCCTCTAAAGTTCTTGGATTACAGGCATGAGCCACCACGCCCGGCCGGTTTGTAAGATATTCTCAAAAGCATTTGCTTTCCCTAGCCAAGTGGTTTTTGTGTTTTCCTCACACCTGAATGTCTTCAGTGCAAAACTTGTCAGAAATCATTTTCTTTGCTAAAAGATTTCAAAATGCTCTTACTTCAAGTAAGTGTATTAAAAATGAATTTCTCAGCCAGGCGTGGTGGCTCATGCCTGTAATCCCAGCACTTTGGGAGGCCAAGCCGGGCAGATCACCTGAGGTCGGGAGTTCGACACCAGCCTGACCAACATGAAGAAATTCCATCTCAAAAATAAAATAAAATAAAATAAAATACAAAATTAGCCAGGCATTGTGGCACATGCCTGTAATCTCAGCTACTGGGGAGGCTGAGGCAGGAGAATCGCTTGAACTCAGGAGGAAGAGGTTGCAGTGAGCCAAGATCGCACCATTGCACTCCAGCCTCCGTCTCAAAAAAGAAAAAATAAATAAATTGATTTCTCAGTTGCATCCCTGGAATCCATGGAAAATCCAGGAGAGACAATCAAGTGCTACAGAAGCAAGCACTGATCAGGAGAGGACGAAATGTGGCTTCCTCACTTGGAGTCAGGGTAAAGTTATCTGCTTGGTCTCCAATGCAGACCGGAACTCCGTTCACCTGCGACGGGAGGACCCGGCCCAGAGGAGGCGGACTTCCGTTTCAAGGTGGCTTCAGATAGGAAATCTAGGATTTCTTTCTTTCTCTTTGATCTACTTCCAACTCTTTTCTCCAAGACCTTTTTCGGATCCCTCCTGCCCAGGACCTAAGGGAGCGGTGCCCTTCCCTACAGGTCCCTTCCTGCCTGGGTGTCTTCCGAGCCCACGCTCACCCGGAAGTTACTGCCCACCAGAGACAGCAAGAGGACCAAGGAGGGCGGCGGATGCGGTGGGAACCACAGTCACCGCGCACCTGCGCCTACCGGGCTCTTCGCGAATTGAAGCTCCCCCTTGAAGCTTCCCTTCAAGTCACAGGGAAAGGAAAGGTGGCTGCCGACCCAGCGGGAGAAGCCTCTGGGGAGGACCTGGCCCTGAAGACAGGCCTGGCCAAGGCTGATTTTGACCGGGAGGCCCAAAGAAAAGGCTTAAGGGCAGCCCAAACTTCAGCCCTGAGATTAAGGCTTTCAAATGTCTGATCTTTTCCAGGTTGGTCAGTAGAATCTATCCCGCCTTTATCAGGAGACTCCTTTGCCAAAATTCAAAGACCTGAGATTGTTGCTGCTTGCAGCACAGAAAGCCAATCACTGAGATGATTATTCCCAAGGAATGGGTTTCAATAGGGTGCTGCAGCGGGGGAGATGAGAACTCAGTCTCAAATCCATCTGGTTTAGATTGCAGGGAAGAAATGTAACAATGTATAAGAAAACAGGAACGAGGGAGGGCAAGGAAGCGATGATGATGATGATGATGAATGAGGGGTCCAGCATCTCACTGTCTTGATGACTTTCAGTTCTTTGATAGCTTTTTTGAGAGGCCTGAAGGAACTCAAATAAAACAAAAATTAAGTTTCGAGCTTTAAGATCAGAAGGCTCTATTTCTATATTTATAAAAAAATCTACATTTTCTTGGTTTCAGACCAAGAAAGAGAAAGATTGTACAGATTGAAGTCTGCAGTTAACCAAATGGAAACCAAATAATTTTCTGACCAACAGGATGTATGGGGTCAAAGAACCACCACCCTACAGAACTGTTTTTTGGCCTGAGCGTAGGGAATGACAAAGTTGCACCAACTAAATGGTATCCAGCTGCAGGTGTGGGCTGGATGTGGTGGCTCACACCTGTAATCCCAGCGCTTCGGGAGGCTGTGGGTGGATCACTTGAGATCGGGAGTTTGAGACCAGCCTGATCAACATGGCGAAACCCTGTCTCTAATAAAAATACAAAAATTAGCCAGACGTCATGGTGGGCACCTGTAATCCCAGCTACTAAGGAGGCTGAAGCAGGAGAATTGCTTGAACCTGGGAAATGGAGGTTGTAATGAGCCGAAATTGTGCCACTGCACTCCAGCCTGGGCCACAGACCGAGATACCTTCTCAAACAAAAACAAAAGGCTGCAGGTAAAATAAATAAATAAATCTGGATTTTGGTTCAGAGTCCCTGGGCCTTCCTCGAGAGTTTCCTCTTTCCTTGAGAAAGGAAGCCTGTCTCAGTTTCTGCATCTCTCTCAGTCCTTCTGGAGATTGGGGATGGTGAGGTCTCAGTGCTTGCCCCCCCTCTGACTCTGGAGACCTCCCCTTCCGTGGGTCAACCTGGTCCAGTGCACAGGCCCCAGCTCTGGCGACCATCTCACCCCACTTTCCTCCCAGCAAAGGCCATTTCTTTTTTTTTTTTTTTTTTTTTTTTTTGAGATGGAGTTTCGCTCTTGTTACCCAGACTGGAGTGCAATGGCACGATCTCGGCTCACCGCAACCTCCGCCTCCTGGGTTCAAGCAATTCTCCTGCCTCAGCCTCCCGAGTAGCTGGGACTACAGGCACGTGCCACCATGCCCAGCTAATTTTTGTATTTTTAGTAGAGACGGGGTTTCACCATGTTGACCAGGATGGTCTCGATCTCTTGACCTTGTGATCCACCC
>PVKV010042550.1:0-10667 GCA_004027835.1 Alouatta palliata
TGGCAGTGTGATTTGCTGCCTTCCTCCCCATCACCTATATCTGTTATTTCTCCCCATGCTATCCCTCCCCAACTCCCCACCCCCTGCTGTCCCTCCCCTTTTTCCCCCCAACAGACCCCAGTGTGAGATGCTCCCCTCCCTGTGTCCATGTGTTCTCATTGTTCAACACCCGTCTATGAGTGAGAATATGCGGTGTTTGATTTTCTGTTCTTATGTCAATTTGCTGAGAATGATGGTTCCCAGGTTCATCCATGTCTCTACAAAGGATGCAAACTCATCGTTTTTGATGGCTGCATAATATTCCATGGTGTATATGTGCCACATTTTTGCTGTCCAGTCTATCATCGATGGGCATTTGAGTTGGTTCCAGGTCTTTGCTATTGTAAACTGTGCTGCAATGAACATTCGTGTGCATGTGTCCTTATAGTAGAATGATTTATAATCCTTTGGGTATATACCCAGTAATGGGATTGCTGGGTCAAATGGAATTTCTATTTCTAGGTCTTTGAGGAATCGCCACACTGTCTTCCACAATGGTTGAAACTATAAAAAAAACAAAACAAAACAAAACAAAAAAAACATGTAGCCCGGTCCCACCCCTCTAGTGGTGGGTTGTGCCCTTCCTCCACTGGGCTGGATCATTCAGGGTTCATCTCAGACTGTGTCACTGGCTACGCAACCCACTAGAGTCAGAACTTCAGCCCTCTGGGGTTTGTGGGGGAGGGTAGGTACCCGCTCAGCCGCACCTGGCAGTCTCCCCCTTTCCGCTTTCTCTCTCTCCGGTCATGTGGTAGGGGCCGCCCAGCTGCTCCCACTTACAGCTCCCTCTCACTCTGGGCAGGGGGTAGGGGGCGATAGCTCAGTCTGCAGACTCTTATTCAACTCCACACCTGTAATTCCCGGCGCGTGACTGGCAAAGATCCCCTGTTCTGTGTATTGCTGAGGCTTTGGGGGAAGCGCTGTATCTGGACCGGAGCACCAGAGGTGGAGCCTCTGACTTGCTGGTCAGATGCACTTTCTGGGTGAAGCAACACCCCTCCCCGCCTCGGTCTGCCCTGAGTGGGCTTTGCTCACCCTCGGACCAGACCCGTTGAAATGCACCTGGTACCTCGGTTGGAGTTAGGAGATCTCTGTTTCTGCATCTCTTTCGCTGGGTGTTGTGCGCTGGAGTTGTGTCTGATCCACCATCTTGGGTCCTCGCCTGTTAAGTTCTTCTAAGCAGCCCTTCTAAGTACAGTCTTCGACCCAGAAATGGCTGAACAGAGAAAGAGAAGAACACGGACTGTCTCTGTTCTCTCATTACCCACCAGGGTTACAAGGTCCTGACATACACACTTGCCCATGCATCACACACCTGCAAGTCCTCAGGCCTCTCGTGTGCCGAGGGCAGGGTAGGAACGCAGGAGTGCAGTTCTGGACTGAGCTTCTGGCCGCAGTCAGGACCCTCCCGCCAGCCACGTGCCCTGTGCTCTTGCTCTCTGCAGCTCTCCCTGCTCTGGGGACCCCCCCCCACCACTGAGGCAAAACACATGTTTTCATATTTTACTCCTGCTTTAATAAATTCCTCCAACCTCCTCTGGCTTTGTTGCAGTTTAAATCAGTTGATTCACCAAAGACTGGGCAAGTGCCTGCTGTGTCCAGGCCATCCTAGGAGCCAGGCTTCACGATGCCTGTGTTATGTCACTTAGTTTCCAAAGGGGGAAAGAGGAAGCGGCAAGAGAACGCAGAGCACAGCAGGCAGTATGCAGCAGAGAGGGAGGGTGCATGACGGGGTTGGTGGACTGCGGGTGTGGGGTAACGTGGTTCAGCGTGCCTTTCAAGTCGTGCCTCAGCCTCGGCAAATGAGTCCCCTTCTCTCACATGGGACACGATTTCCGGGTCTTGAGCCCACTCTCCACTTTGCACACACAGACCTCATCACACGCCTCAGTTGTGCCCCCGAGTCCTCTCACAATTCAACTTAAATATCTTTGCACTGAAAGCGCTTTCCTATTTTTGAGGCTCAGGACTCCCATATTTTTCTTATTTAATGTTGTCACGTGGCGTTCCAGTCCATAATGTAATATTTATTTCAGACAAGAAACTCCTCAAGGGCAGAAACCATGGATGCTGGACAGAGCCTGAACCCTGGAATGAGAAGAGGCTGAAACCTGAACTGCGGCTGCTCCCTGGGACTCTGAGGCTGAACCCCCAACCCCGGCTGCTCCCTGGGACTCTGAGGCTGAACCCCACACCGCGGCTGCTCCCTGGCACTCTGAGGCTGAACCCCGAACCCCGGCTGCTCCCTGGGACTCTGAGGCTGAACCCCGAACCCCGGCTGCTCCCTGGGACTCTGAGGCTGAACCCCGAACCCCGGCTGCTCCCTGGGACTCTGAGGCTGAACCCCGCACCGCGGCTGCTCCCCGCACCACGGCCGCTCCCTGGGACTCTGTACACACAGCACTGAAACACCATTTGCCTGGGTTTCCTCCTTGTTAAATCGGGAGGGTGCTGTTCAGCATGAAGTGGTTGTGAGGATTAAGTGACTTTAAAGTAACGGTCCATGAAAAGTCCATGTGTGAAAGCTTCTGTCTCCAATACACTAGGGCCTGCCACGCTCAGACCGTTCCAAATGCTTTCCCCCACAGATGACATCAGCATCTGCAGGTTCACAGCTGACTCTAAGTTGGTGCACCTAAATGTCCACAAGTTCACGCTGACTCAACTGTCAAAGAAAAGGCAATGTGTGTGTGTGCGTGTGTGTGTGTATCTGTGTGTGTGCATGTGTGTATGTGTGTATCTCTCTGTGTGCATGTGTATCTGCATGGGCATGTGTGTATCTGTGTGTGCATGTGTGTGTGCACATGCATGTGTGTGCAGGGCATGTATCTGTGCACATGTGTGTTTACACTGGTGTGTGCGTGTGTGTGCATATGTATGTATGTATCTGTGTGCATGGGCATGTGTGTATCTGTGTGAGCACATGTGTATAGCTGCATGTGTGCATGTGTATCTGTGTGCATGCATGTGTGTGTGCGCTGGCATATATCTGTGTGAGCATGTGTGTGCACGTGTATCTGCATGTGCATGTGTGTGTATCTGTGCATGCATGTGTGTGTGCACAGGCATGTGTGTATCTGTGTGAGCACGTGGGTGCACATGTGCATATCTGCATGTGCACGTGTGTATATCTGCATGTGTGCACGTGTGTATCTGTGTGCATGCATGTGTGTGTGCATGGGCATGTGTGTATCTGTGTACGTATGTGAGTGCATCATTGTGTGCATGTGTGTGTATCTGTGTGTGCGTGTGTGTGCATGTGTGTGTACATGGGCATATGTGTCGGTCTGTGCATCAGTGTGCACATATGTGCACATATGTCTGTGTGTATGCATATGTATGTGTGTGTATACGTGTGTACATGTGTGCATGTGCCCACATACCTGTGCAAATTAAAGAGGCTACGTGGTAGCTGCAGTGCGGCTCCGTGGCCACCTGGGATCTGAAGAGCCGCAGCTGAGTGCGTACAGTGGCTTTGGAGTTAGTTCTGGTTGTCTCCTCTTGTCCACAGTTTCCCCTTCTGTGGTCAGTTGGAAAGTATTAAATAAAAAATTCTAGAAATAAACAATTCATGAGTTTTAAATTGTGCGCTGTTCTGAGTAGCGTGAGGAAATGTCGCTGCATTCTGCCCTGATCATGACTTCCCCTGTCTCCGGCAGACCCACGGTCTGTTCTCCTGTCCATTATCCCTGTTGTCTGCTCCATGATGAAAGCAGGGACCCACCTTCTGTGCCTCCTCAGGAGACAACCACAGCCAAGCCCAGTCACGGAGCCATCACCATTCACCTCACTGAACCTCTTATGTGGGCATTGCACACCCTCATGTCACCCCACAAAGAAGCGTGAGCACAGTGCTCAGGATACGCTGAGAAAGAGGAAGGCCAGAGTCACACATGGCTTTCATTATAGCACACTGTCACAATAATTCTGTTTTACTATTGGTTATCGTTGTTAAGCTCTTACTGTACCAGATTTGGAAATTAAACTTTATCATAGGCAAGTACGCATAGGGAACACAGGGCATATGTAGGGTCTGATCCTATCCACAGTGTCAGGCATCCACTGGGGGTCTTGGAACATACCCCCCATGGATAGGGGATATGCTGTATTCATAATTTTATTTATTTTGCTAGAAAAGATAGAAAAATAAACACCTCTTAATAGGTAATATTTCAACAGATGACACTTGGATTCACATTATTCTACGGCTAACGCAATTCATTGTTTTTAGTATTGTGCAGGAGTTAAGCTGGTCAGAAGGAACCAGCATTCATTTATTCATCCGATCACGTATTAAACATTATTGGGCATTTAGCAGATATTCATATTGCTAAATATGCATATTGATGGATGCATATTGATGGAACATCTGCTAAATGCCTGAAGTCGTGCAGCTAGAGACGTAAAAGAGCTTGCCACACCTGTGCACACCGCAGTAGGAAGAGAGTCGGGATGTCTCCAGCACGAAGGAACGAGCAGTGGGGAGCGGGTCCTCAGCAGCCCAGACTGGGGGTACATGTGGCAGCATGAGATGATGTCCTTGCTGGAGGGATCCTGAGAAAGGGATGAGTAGGTCTGGAGTCTACGAATGTGAAGCAGCAGCAACTGCAGTGTTTATTCCAAATAAATACCGTATGTTACACACAGGCCAGGATAGTATTTCATCATTTATGTTTATAGCTGCGTTTGCATTTATATTCATGTCTATGTCTGTATCCATCCACCCATCCATTCAGTCAACCATCTGTCATGTGCCTACTTTTATCTATTTATCTTTCATCTATCATCTATCAATTATCTATCAATCTTTATTATCTATTTACTTGTCTATTTATCCATCTTATCATCTATCTAAAACATCCATCTATTCATCTATCTATCTATCTATCCATCTATCTATCTATCTATCTGTCTATCATGTATTTATATAGAGACAGGCTGTGAGGTCTGAGTTAATTCCCTGATTCTGCTGACGTGGGTCCGGTGTACCTGTTCCCCTCCACTCATGCCTCCTCATAGGGATCTGACCTCTGTCCGTTCCCCTTCTGAACCATATTTTCTATGTGTACAGGATTATTTTACATCTAAAATGCTAATTTGAACAAGTAACTAATTTCCTTACACATTGGTTTACTCTTTCACATAGCAGAGTCTAATCTAGTCCTGTTTAATTATTATTTATATTTTACCTTATGCCATTTTACAGATTTTTAATCCACTCTAAATTTCTTATCTCCCAGATATTCCTCGAGTTTTTCTGCTTCCATCTTTGCTCACAGCATGTGTCTCACTGAAATGACAGTTCCGACATCTTTATGCCTCTGTTTTTAACCTAATTAAGCCAGTTATTTACCTCGTTTCTGATTTCCTAACTCTTTAAATTTTGTGCTGTGTCTGTGAATGATTTTGATTTCTCTTGCAGCATTCTGGGTTTTAGTCATCACCCCTGCTCCTAGGACTCTTGTGTCTTCATTCCCGCTTGGGCATCACCCCGAGGCTCCCACACGTGTGACCAGTTTGTGGCAGACACCCCACAGGGTGCCCTTGGGTGCTCCCACACAGTGCAATTGAGGCTCCTCAGCCACCCGCATCCCTGCTCCCCATCACACCCTGGAATCTGTGATGCAGGCATCTGACCCTCCGTCTCACTTCCTGAGGCTCAGGGAGCCCCCTCCTTGCTGCCTCCACCCTCTCCTGGGCTCAAGCTGATATTGTCTCCTGCTAACTCCAGCAGTCTCTGTCTGCACTCTAGGGTCTCCGGTTTGTTCTGATAAAATTTTCCCTCTACTCAGTGGCCCGACGCTTCACCTGGAACACAAGCAGGACCACGCCAGCTGTTGCTGGACATGGCTTAACAGGCTTCCTTCACCTGCAGACAAGCCGCAGCGTCTCTGCCTGACAGTGTGGACTTCCCTCACATACCAAGTGCTCCTCTGTCCAGCCCCACAAACGGCTGTCCACTCCTCGAACTTTATGTTCTGTGAACTTCAGACTACTAGAATGCCCCCTACTCGGCGTTTCTCACCCCAAGCCGTCGAGCTGCCATCTGTGCGGAATGACTTCTTTCTCCATCTACTCATGTGGGTAATGTCTGATCAGTTTAAGGCTTGTCCCCAGAAGGACTCACCTTGTATCTGGCTACCAAGTTGCATTGGACCCATGTCCTAACATTTTGTCAATCTCTTTGTACATATTTCACTCTATTAAAATTATCTGCAAATGTGTTTATCTTCTCAACTAGATGGAATCACCTGTCTCCCAGGATAGAGTCATTTAATATTTTCTACCCCCATCACAGAGCACTCTAAACATTTGCTGATTTAAGTCAAGTGGAAATAGAATCTAACTCATGGAAGTTTTAGCTGGATACAATGAGGTAATGGCTACACAGGAGTTTAAAACTTAAAATGCTTTAAGCCATGTAAAATGTCAGTGACGGTGCTGGTGTCAGTGGTGGTGATGACAATGATGAATGCACAAATTAGCAGTGACTGCTGTGCAGAGAGGGGCTCGGGAGGGAGGCCTGAGCCGAAAATTTAATAATATTATTCATTCAAACATGAGTCAGCCAGGGCAATTATAGAGGTTGAAGCAAAGAGCATGATAGATTGATCCTTTTCTGAAGTGGGGGATTTAAAGTGTAGGCAAAGAGAAGCCATTACAGGGTTAGAGAAGGAACTGCCAAGAAGTGGGGCTCAGACCCAGAGGCAATGACATCATCACGTCAGGATGAGAGTTCAAGACAGACAAGGGGCAGTGGTGGAAAGGCCCCAGAGAGCCTGGGTCACCAATGGGAGGCCATGCCGCTCCGACTCAGCACGGAAGACACCAGTGCTTACCAGAGTAACCCAAGTACATTCTTTATTTTTCTGAACATTTATTTTCAGTTCAGGGATCCATGTGCAGCTTGGTTACACAGGTAAACTCGTGTCATGGAGGTTTGTTTTACTGATGATTTCATCACCCCTGTGCTCATTAGTTATTTTCCTGATCCTCTCCCTCCTCCAACCCTCCAACCTCAGACAGGCCCAGTGTGTGTTGTTCCCCTCTATTGTCCATGTGTTCTCATCATTTGGCTCTCACTTATAAGTGAAAACACGTGGTGCCTGGTTTTCTGTTCCTGCATTAGTTTGCCAAGGATAATGGCCTCCAGCTCCATCTATGTCCCTGCAAAGGACATGATCTCATTCTTTTTTATGGCTGCATAGTATTCTATGGTGTATCTGTACCACATTTCCTTTATCCAGTCTCACACTGATGGGCATTTAGGTTGATTCCATTTTTTCCGCTCTTTTTCCATTGTGAATAGTGCTGCGAGGAACATAGCCGTGCGTGTGTCTTTACAATAGAATGATTACTATTTCTTTGGATATATGCCCAGTAATGGGATTGCTGGGTTGAATTGTAGTTCTGTCTTTGGATCTTTGAAGAATTGTCAGTGTCTTCCACTCAAAACCACAATGAGATACCATCTAACACCAGACACAATGGCCATGATTAAAAAGTCAAAAACGAACAGATAGTGGGAGAAAACGGAACGCTCATACACTGTTGGCATAAGTACATTCTTGGACTAAATTTACAATAATGGGAAATTAATGAAATACTGTAACCTCTGAGGGCAGGAAAACCACCTGGCTAATATTTCCTTCATCCCGCACAGTGTTTGCCATGCAGGAGGGCTCTGATTTATGTTCTTTTAAATGACAACAGATTTTCATGGAATGCTTGGTGGCCTCTGGGGTGACGTGACCATGACAAGCTTCTCTATGCCTGAATTTCATCCTGCTTTGGGTGATACGGTTTTGTTTCTGGAACATTAAGTTGGTAAAACTTTTATGTTTCTTGAGTCAGGCAGTGGCTTTATAAAGAATCCATCCATGTTGAAGTAGCTGTGATGAGAACTGATCCCTGGCAGGAGCGTGTTCTGAATTAACCAGGGATCTGCTGTGTGCAGGAGGGGGGTGCGTCAGCCTTCTGACTCCCTCCGTCCTTCTCCTCCTCCCTGCTCGCCTCCCCTCGTCCTCTGCCTCTCCCTCTTTCTCAGAGCAGGGGGGCTCTTCTCTTCGTGGGAATTAAAATGCTGATATTTCACTCTGGGCCTCAAGAAACACTAGAGCAATGATTGTATTTTTGCATAAATACAATGTGGAAAATCTAAAACCTGGTTAAACATGCAGTACATGAAAGTTCTCATGTGGAAAAAGCAAAGGGTGCGAACGTTAACCAGGAAGATTGTGAGGATTAACTATTATAACATCTCACAAAGACATAAAAACTGAAAGTGAGAGAGGAGGCCATCTCTCTCCCTTGCCTGTCTTCTGTTAGAAAAACGGGGAGAGGAAATAAAATAGCACAAAGTTAAAGTCAGTAGTCAGGCAAGACGCTGACCCACCAACCGACCACAGCAGGGCCCACGGACTGAGAAAACGATGCCCCGTCTCCGTAACTGGTGCCCACGTTATCTGCCAGCCTTGAAAGTGTTGCAAATGTTGTTCTTACTGTACAAGGACCTTCCCTGAGTCATGAACTCTCTGTCTGCACCAACTAGACCCCCCCTTAGAGATGCCTCTGTCACTAAGTGATTTAGTGCCTTCCTTCAACTTCTGTAACTCTTCCCCTCCCGTGCGTGCCACATGTAAATGAGCAAATCGAAGAAAGCTAAAGACTGTCAGGTCAAATGTCCAGCCAATGGGCAGTGACACAGTTTTACTTCTGCTCCTCCTTGGGTTGTTGGGTTGTATGTCTTTCAAAAGGGAAAGAAACCGCTATTTGAAGAGCTCGGCATTTTTTGGGCTCGAGTCAACCAGTGCCCCACAGCTAGCTGAATTAAAGTGTCTCCCTTCCTCACTCCAGATGAGCACAGCACACAGCACTCCTTAGTTCGTTTCTAATTCCAAGAACTTGGCACGCTGAAGTGAACCAAATGGAGGGACATCTGAGGGTTTCCATCAGTGGCTCGTCCTGCAACAAAAGGATGGAAAACTGACGGCAGAGGTGGCAAGAGGTGGTGGGACAGCAGCAGCTGGGATCCCCAGGTTGGAGGGCAGAGGGTGGGGAAGTGAGATGGAGGCCCCCGGCGATGCCCGGTCCAAGCGGCCGCTCCACCTGGAGCCCTGGCCTCCCATCCCCAGCCCCTCCACTGTCTTTCGGCCACCACAACCTTGCCGCCCTCCCCACCAGTCCAATGCCTCTCCGTCTTCCTTCCTGTGCCCTCGGACCCTCACATATCCTGGTATTTGCTGCCAAATCCGCCTCCTGGGGAAGTTCACTCTCTCTGCTTTGTGTCTGTTCCCAGGCACCTGAGCATCCATGGAGAGAAGCTACAGGAGGCCCTTGATGCCCAGGGCAGTGGGTAGCGCCTTGCAGGGGAAACCTGTTCCCTCTGGTCTCCCAAAGAGCAGTTCATGCCTTCTCTTCTCTCTCCGAGCCTCCAGCTCTTCCCCATCCTGGAGGACTCGCTTCTGTTTTCACTGAAGAAATCACAGCCTCGAGAGGACTTCCCCAGACACAGCCCTCCCTTGTGCCCGCCCCCCTCTGTGTCCCCATCTCTCATCCCCAGGGCAGCATTCCTCCTCCCACCCCCCACCCCCATCTTCTTGGGGACATAAACAGGCTCCCTGTGTCCTGAATCACCAGTTTTTCCTTCCTGCTAGATTCCCATCCACAAACTTACGATTATTTTTTTTTGTCTTTAAAGGAAAACTAAAACCTTTGCTTTTTAGCTAACCACTCCCTGTTTTCCTGCTGCTTATTGCAAAAGCCGCACCAAGGAAAAACACATCCCTCTGGTCTTGTCCTCTCTCCCGCCTCCACAGGAGCCTTTCGCTGCCCTCAAAGTGCTGTTGTCAGTTTCATGAAGAGCTGCATGATGCCAGATCCCACAGGAAAGCTCAGGTTTATCTGACGGCGTGGTCCCTGCCCTGGACATGGTCCTGCCGCTCCTTTCAGGGCCTGGTGCCGGCCCCGATTCAGCATCTCCTGCCCCACATCCAGTCCTGGTCCTGGCCTCAAGCCCACCCTTGCCCTCCTCTCCTGCCCGGCGTCTGGCCTCCCCTGAGCTCTGCTGGCTTCATCTGCCAAGGGCCGCAGATGGAAGTCTTCAGTGCTGACCCCTAGTGCTGTCTCCAAACTCCCATTTCTGATCCCCAGCAGCGCTGGCAGCCCCTTGTTCCTGTGCCCTGAGATCACCTCCCGGCCTGTCTGTCCTCACAGCCCCTCCGCTCTGCAGCCTCTCGGAAGCTGCCCTCCCCACTGTGCCCTTTCTTGGCTGATGCTCCTGCTTTCATGTGTGTCTTGCTAACACGCCTACGTGTTCATGTATCGATCACATTGTTTGTGTCTCTTTGGGTTGGTGCCAGTTCAAGTCAGGACAAAGATGTTCCTCCATTTGGTTCACTTCAGTGTGTCAAGTTCTTAGAATTAGAAGTGAAGTAAGGAGTGCAGCGTGCTGTGTGGACGAGCGTGGCCTTAGGAGTGCAGCGTGCTGTGTGGACGAGCGTGGCCTTGGGAGTGCAGCGTGCTGTGTGGACGAGCATGGCCTTGGGAGTGCAGCATGCTGTGTGGACGAGCATGGCCTTAGGAGTGCAGCGTGCCATGTGGATGAGCGTGGCCTTGGGAGTACAGCA
>PVKV010042551.1:0-10645 GCA_004027835.1 Alouatta palliata
CTCCCTGTGTCCATGTGTTCTCATTGTTCAACACCCACCTATGAGTGAGAACATGCAGTGTTTGATTTTCTGTTCTTGTGTCAGTTTGCTGAGAATGATGGTTTCCAGGTTCATCCATGTCGCTACAAAGGACATGAACTCATCGTTTTTGATGGCTGCATAATATTCCATGGTGTATATGTGCCACAATTTCCCTGTCCAGTCTATCATCGATGGGCATTTGGGTTGGTTCCAGGTCTTTGCTATTGTAAACAGTGCTGCAGTGAACATTCGTGTGCATGTGTCCTTATAGTAGAACGATTTACAATCCTTTGGAAATATCACTTTTGTTAAAAATAAATATGTGTCCCACAAGTTAATATTCTATGTAGGGAGTTAACTGTTCGGTACCAAAAATCCTGAGAAAAAGCAGAGTGGGTGAGCTCAGAAAGCTCAACCGTCAATTCAGATGACACTAGACAAATACTAAGTATGCGGTCTTGGACAAACTGTTTAAATTTTGTTACTTATAATATTACTATGGGTATCAAAGTTGTTTAAAAATACTGAGTCTCACTTCTAACATTTTACATATCAGTCTCATATCTTCTCATGTTTCACAATAAACTGTTATAAGTATTGTTGTTCACACTCTGATACATGTGTTTTTAAGGCACCCTGCACAATTAGATGATCAATAAATATTGTTGATAATTAATTGATTGTATTAGTTTTCTATTGCTGCTGTAGTAAATTACCACAAATTTAGTAGCTTAAACCAAAACAAATTTCCCTTCTTACAGTTTAGTAGGTTAAAAGTACAACCCAGGTCAGTCTCATTGGACAAAAATTATGTTGCTGGCAGAGCAATATTTTTTTCTGGTGGCTTCAGGAAACCATCCATTTTTTTTACTTTCTCCAGATTCTAGAAGCTTCCTACATTCTTTGGTTCATGACCACCTCCGCCATCTTCAAAGTCAGCAACCAGAAATGTGGCATCTCTCTGAGCCTTCTTTCTTAGTCACATCCCTTTCTGACTCTAAACTCACCCAGAAAAGGGCCACCAATTTTAAGAACCCATGTGATTAAATTGGCTCCACTTGAATAATTTAGGGTAATGATCCCTTCACAAAGACCATACCCTTCATCACTTGGGCGAAGTCTTTTTGCCATGTTAGGTAACATATTCACAGGCTCTGTGGATTGAGGCATGGACATATTTGGGGAACCATCATTCATTGATGTTAAAGAAATAAAAAGCTGAGATGATTTTAACCTGTGTCTTTTCTTTCTGCAAAGTTCCCCAAACAGAGCATGATAGCTGTAAATCACTATTCTGTATATTGATCATATCTCCTGTGGTTCACCTATTTTAGGGAAAATGATGAAACATAATCATCATTTATGTAGGCTAGATAGGAAATCATTATTCTAGATATGTTTGATATGGCTTAATCAGAAAAGCACTGAAAATAGCCAGTTTCCTGCTGGGCGTAATTCTGGCTGAGTCTCAATGCACTTCCGACTGATTATATTATCAATGCACTTCTTCATCTGCTGCTTTTATCCACAAACCTCAGTGACCTTTTCAAATACCAAAGAAGTGTCAATATCCGTAGCCTCCAAAATGCTAATATCACCATGCCAATGTTCACGTGGAAAACATTTGATCCTCCCGAACAAGCAAAGTATGGTTTCAGCCCTAGATGAGTGTATTCCTAGAAACTGAAGAGAAGTAATTTAATTCAGAGCAGCATAAAAGGACTAAGTTTCTTAGCGTATTAGCTTTTAGAGCTGCTGTAAGAATATGTCACAAACTGGGTGACTTAGAACACTAGAAATGCACCGTCTTGCCTTTCTGGAAGTCAGAGATCAAGGCGTCAGCAGGGTTTGTTCCTGTGAGAGGGAATATGTTCCATGTGTTCCTCCTAGATTCCTAGCTTCTGGTGGTTTCCTTAGCAATCTTTGGTGTAGAAGCCATAACCCCAATCTCTGCCTTCATCTTCACATGGCATTATTCTTCTACATGTGTCTGTCTCCAAATTTCCGTTTTTTGTAAGGAAACTAGTTATATTAGATTAGAGACCATCCTAATAATTTTAATTTTATTACCTCTGTAAATCCTGTCTCTAAATGAAATTACATTCAAAGGTATTGGAGGTCAGATTATCAATGTGTGAATGTTGGGGGGACACACTTCAACCCATAGAACTTGGTATTATAGCTGTGTTTCATATAACTTCAGATGCCTCCTGGCATCATTACTTTGTCTGGACAATGTCTGAGCTATATAGCAATAAAAGTTAACTGCTCGAGTTGAAACCCTCCTATAGCAAAATGGGTAAGAAAAAGACAACTTACAAAAAATGATATTATAAAGCCACGATTCTTCAGGTCCAGAGTTCTGTTTTGTCAATCACTTGACAATTGGAAAATTAAGAATTCTGCTGTGGGTCACTTCACTTGTTCTACTTAGAACTGGTGAAAAGCCGTTGCTGCCTGCCCAGTGCACTGCACATAAAATCTAAATACGTGGTTCAAAGTGCAGCTTCATTCATGGCAGCAGTCAGCACCAACTAAATCATATTTTTTCATGTCACAAACAATAAAGCACAAATCAAATAGCAGCGAAACTAGGAAGTACTAATTTTTAAGTTACGGACAACAAAACTTCTTATCACTTTCCTGCCAAAGTTGGAGAACAAAGCAAAGATACTCAAAGAATTTAGACTGTATCTATCTATGAGATGATAATAATTTTGGATCAGATCCTTATTTAACATAAAGCTTTTGCCTCTTTTAAAGAGCAGTTCAAATCCTAATCACCTGTCAGCCACTATATAAACCTCAAAATGATTCTAAGGATTTTTATTTTTAATTCATTATTTAGTTATCCAATTATTTAGATGTTTAACAATTACTTACTGAGCATTTACCACACATAAGGCATTCTGCTAAGTAAGGCATCTGATGATAAAGCATAATATATATTGTCAAAAAGTTTAGTTATTTTAATTATTCTAAATTAAATTACTTCTTTTGAGCTTCTAGGAACTGAGTCCTATCAACAGACCAGAAGTCAATTTTTTGCACTTAATAATTTTTTAGCATATATCTTGTATTCTAAAGTTTAATTCTTCAGGAAAATATTCAAAAAACATTTCTTTCTTATTTATCACTTACATTTTAGTTATTGAGTCTTGTTATATGCTGATTTAAATATTAGCATATTTATAGACAGAATATATTCTACAGAACATGGTTTTTAAAGCACAGTTAATGGACTCCTATGTCAACATTAGTATATTTATTAAACTAATATTTTCCAAAATACCAATGTACGATGAAAATTCTTGCATGGGTAAAAGTTCATCCTTAAAGCCAGGAAGACCTATAGATTTTAATGTAACGGTACAAGTTTATTATTATTGTTTCTTTTTCTTTTTGTTTTAAAAGGCTCACAGTCTGTTGCCCAGGTTGGAGTGCAGGGATATGGTCATAGCTCCCTGCAACCTCCAACTCCTGTGCTCAAGGGATACTCCTGCCTTGGAGTAGCTGGGAGGATAGGTATGTACCAACATGCCTGTTTGATACAGTTTCAAATTAAACATTCCAAGTTTTGTTTGAAAAACTACCACTTGTCAAATTTTTGTGTAGTATTAAAATCCACACTAACTGAAAAAGTAAATATTTCTTTTTGTAACTACATATCTGTGTCAGGCCAGATATTCTTCATATACTTCAGCCAGGACATCATGCTGCAACAGATTGAATGTAAACAGGATATGAAACTTCTTTCTTCTATTCAGTAAAATATAAGAGATTAGCAAAAAATGTAAAATAATATTTGTGTACTTGAAAATAATAGTTTTTATAATAATTATTATTTATGTTCATATACAATAGGTTTATTGTCATTTATTTTAAATAAATAAATAAATATATAAAACATCTCCCATTTTTTATTTTGAATAAAATAAATATTAGTACATGTAATCCATATGAAACAAAAACCCTTTGGGGGCCACAATGAATGTAATGGAGTCCTGAGACTAAAACGTTTAAGAACCACGGCATGAATAAACAGTCATTAGCACAGGGCAGTCAACAATGGCAGTAAAGGTGCCAACATCACTTGCTGGGGATCCTCCAAACTCTGCCCAAAGGGGAGACGTTCTTTTCAGTGCACTGGAAATAGCTGGCAAGCATTGCTGCTTCCATAATCCGATGCATGACGTATTAGAATCTTCCATTCTTCACTTCTGTTTCCATCCTCACCAAGCAGTCTTCTTCTGATGAGAGGATTTTCTGGTTTGTCTGCAGAAAACAATTTTACAGTTGTTCTGAGAATTTTATTTGTTTAGAAATTATGTTTCTCATTATAAATAAATAGACTGGGATTCTGATTGTAACCAGCGTAGCCATTTCAGCCACTCAATATGACTTTGATCACCTCTGCACAAACGTTAGGCTCTTCAGTCCTTTCCCGTCAGGGGAACATGGTCAGAGCCATTCAACTTGACTTAAACAGAATTTTCTAATTTCACATGATAGTATTGTTCTCATGACATGGTCAGTCAGGTGTATCCACAAGAGGAGACAGAGGAGAGAGTCAGGAGAAAATAAAAACAAAGTTTATTATACTTACAGATTTTAAAGACAGGAGGCAAGCCATACCACACAGGTCCACATGAGAAAGACACCAAGGCGGCTAAGATGAAGAACACAGGAGTAAGGGGAAGATTTAGGTCACTGTTTTTCTTGGGATTTCCAAGGGAAAGTCAAGACAGGCGGGATGAACAGTTTAAGTTTGAATAATTTGAATAATTTTAGTGAGTTTTGAGCTATGGAAGTGGTTTCCTGTTGCCTAGAATCGGGTCCTGGAATGGTTAAGGCTGAGAAATACTGCCTGGTGGGATGCATGGGCTAATAGAGAAAGTGTGGCTCTGGATTGGTTAGTTTGCAAATCAAAGGCTCTAGGCTGGGCTAAGATGCCCAGATATTAACAATGCACGTTAAAGGATTAGGTTTCCTTGCAAATCTGTCTTCTCCACTTCCAAGACTGAATAACAAGGGGTCTCAGAAAAGGCAACTATCCTACAAGTCCAGAAGCTCGTTATACTCATGCCCCAGAAATATGAGAGCTCCTAGCTTAAATAAAAAATCAATTTCAAGGGAAATTTGTATATCTAACTGTAAATAATACAAATTGAATTGTTTATTTGTAAGGGGATTGCCACTGGCAAGACAGTGATCATATACGTGTTTTTAATATTTTTATACATATTTTAATCATTTAACTGGATATGACAAAATTCAGGTATGCTTACTCACCAACGAGAAGGAACAAGACATTTAGGGCATACAAATTTTCATCAAAATGACACCAAATTGTGAAGACCTCTATAAAAAAAGCACCATCTTGTAGAAACTTGTGAATTCACCAAGATACATTAGATTGTTTTATTAAAACTCTGATGTCTTCCAACGAAAAAAAGTGAAAAAAGTCTTAATAAACAGGACAATAAAAGTTTCTATCCCTCATTTCTTCAGGAATGCTCTTTTCCTACCTTCTACTCTGTTCTCTAAAATTCTATCCTGTAGTGCCATAGTACTCAACAGAAAATCTACTTTGAGGTTGCAACTTTATCAAAAATTTCAGGAAATCCTTAGTATTGTTAATATATTTGAAAAAATAAATTATATCATTACATTTTTATCATTCCACTGTTAAAACTCTGCAGTTTTGTAAACTAAAAAACACAGGTACTCTCTGCTTTTTAGCAAGGGATGGTAGAATGGTACTGCAGCTCTTTTCTAATCTAAGTGTATTGCCTTGGGTTATATTCTGCTTTTTCACCAATTGAATAAAAATAGGTATACCAGAGTATCTCTTCAATATTCTTAACTCACCCTATTTCTCAGGTTGCATTGAGAAAGTGTTAAATTTTAACAATTTTATTATTAATATTTATCTTCATAGAACACTGTATTAATTTTGTCCAACTTCTGGGATTTCATGATTTATGGGTTCTCCGCACCATTCATTCTTTCATTCAATATATCCAGTGGTGTGATGAATTCTGAGAGTACAAAGATGAGAAAGCATTACCTTTGTTCACTCAAAATCTTAACTTCTAACAGAAGAGTAACTAACTGTATTGAGCAAATTTATATAAAATTATAATATATGTTTTATGTAAAGATTTATGAGAATACTAAGAAAGAAGAATTAATTATGCCTAGAAAGTAATAAAGGAACTCTTCATAGCAGAGAAAGTAACTAATCTGTATATGGAAGGAATAACAAGTTGATCTTCACCAAGGAAATGGGGGAAAGGTGAGATAAATACAACATGCACAAAGTCACACAACAGTCCAGTGCATGTGTACTTGGGGAATTAACAGAAATGCAGGTTGCCTTCAAGGTTATATGTATCAGAGAAATGAGAGGTGTGAGAAAGTGAAATGCCAGGCTAAGCAATTTTTTTTTTTGTCATACAGAAAATATTAGCAAGACATTCAGTTTTGTATTTTAGAAATGTGAGTCTGACAGGAATATGTAGAGGAGATAATAGTGGAAAGAATATAAGTCAGGATGATAAGGCAGTGCAAATATAATATTACAGGAAAAAATAGAAAGAAAACTATTCTGAATTGTTTTATTTTCCAAAGGAAATTGGGAATGTGGATTAAAGATTGATGCAGGTAACTCTTCCCATGTGATTTTTTTTACTCTCTAGTACATCATAGAACGATTATTATATTAGTTGGTTTTTCCCAGGGAAACAGAACTGGTAAGATTAGATAGATGATAGACAGTAAGATTAGATAGATGATAAATAGATGATAAAAAGAAAGAGGAAAAGATAGAAAGAGAAAGAGAGAATTGGCTTACATGAATATGAAAGCTGAGAAGTTCCACAGTCTGCAATAAGCAACCTGGAAACCCAGAAAAGCTGGTGGTATAGTTAGGAGTCCTGAGAGCTGGAGAACCAACAGTATAGATTCCACCTGTAGTCTAAAGGCCTGAGAACTAGGAATGCTGAGGGCAGGAGAAGACTGATGTTCCAGCTCAAGCAGCCAGGCAGAGGAAGGGAAAACTCAGCCCTCATCCACCTCTTTGTTCTATTCAGTCCTTCAATAAATTGGATGATTCTCAGCACATTGGGGCAGGCTAACTGATTTACTCAGTCCACAAATTGAAATGCTAATCTCTTCCATAAACAAACTCACAGAATACTCAGAAATAATGGTAATTGGGGGGCAAGGCCAAGATGGATGACTAAAAGCAGCAGCCATCAGAGGCTCCCATCAAAAAGAACGATAATTAGCTTGTGAATCCTGCACCGGCAACCAAGGTATTTAGCTTCTCTCATCAGAACTGACTAGGTAGCTGGTGTGATCCACGGAGAGCAAGGAAGAGCAGTGTGGTGTGGTGGCCCACCTGAGAGCCACATAGAGGAGGGGAGCCCCCACCCCACCAGCCAAGGAAGGTGGTGAATGAGACTGCTATCCAGCCTGGGAAACCGTGCTTTTTCCATCAAACCATGCAACCCACGAATCAGAAGATCCCACTCACAAACCCATGCCCCTGGGACCTTGGGTGGCAACCCAGAACTGCACAGATTCTCAGTAGCCTCTCAGCTAGAATCTGCTTAAGTCTGCCCAGTTCCTGGGGAGAGAAGTGACCAGCAGTACAGCTGTAGCTGCTTGCAGTCCAAGCCATTTGGGTTCCTTGGGAAAGGGGCAGCAGCCAGCACTGGTAGTCATAACGGCCTAATACGCTAAACTCCCTGGGTGGGAGAAGGGAGGCAGCCATCTCTATAGCTCTAGGCCATGTTTCTCTGCTACAGAAGCCAGGGAGGCTAGATGGCTTGGTTTCAAGAGGTGCCCCCTGCAGCTCTGTATTAGTCTGTTTTCATGCTACTGATAAAAATTCCTGAGACTGTGAAGACAAAGAGGTTTAATTAGACTTAGAGTTCAACATGGCTGGGGAGGCCTCAGAATCATGGGGAAGGTGAAAGGAACTTCTTACATGGTGGTGGCAAGAAAAAAAATGAGGAAGATTCAAAAGCAGAAACCTTTGATAAAACTAACAGATCTCATGAGATTTATTCACTACCATGAGAACAGTATGGGAGAGACTGCTTATCTTCCACTGGGTCCCTCCCACAATACGTGGGAATTTGGACAGTGTGATTCAAGATGAGATTTGGGTGGGGACACAGAGCCAAACTTTATCATTCTGCCCCTGGTCCCTCCAAATCTCATGCCCTCATATTTCAAAACCAGCCATGCCTTCTCAACAGTCCTCCAAAGTCTTAACTCATTTTATAATTAACTCAAAAGTTAACAGTCCAAAGTCTCATGTGAGACAAGGGAAGTCCCTTCTGCCTAGGAGCCTGTAAAATCAAAAGCAAGCTAGTTACTTTCTAGATGCGATGGGGGTACAAGTATTATGTAAATACAGGCATTTCAAATGGGAGACACAGGCCAAAACAAAGGGTTGCAGCCCTTGCAAGTCTGAAATCCAGCAGCACATTCAAATCTTAAAGCTCCAAAATGATTTCCTTTGAGTCCATGTCTCACAACCAGGTCATGCTGAAGCAAGTTGTGGGTTCCCATGGTTTTGGGAAGTTTCTTCCTTGTGGCTTTGCAGAGTGCAGCCTCTTTCCCAGCTGTTGTCATGGGCTGGCATTGAGTGTCTGTGCCTTTTCCAGGCACATGATGCAAGCTGTCAGTGGATCTACTATTTTGAGGTATGGAGGATGGTGGCAATCTTCTTATAGCTTCACTAGGTGGTGCCCCAGTAGGGACTCTGTATGGGTGCTCCAACTCCACATTTCCCTTCTACATTGCCCTAGCAGAGGTTCTCTGTGAGGGCCCCACCCCTGCACCAGACTTCTGCCTCGACATCCAAGCATTTCCATACATCTTCTGAAATTTAGGTGGAGATTCCCAAACCTCAGTTCTTGACCTCTCTGCACTGTCAGGCGCAACACCATGTGGAAGCTGCCAAATCTTGGAGCTTGCACCCTCTGAAGCCATGGCCTGAACTCTATATTGGCCCCTCTCTGGCAGGGCTGAGTGGCTGGGATGCAGGGCAGCAAGTCACTAGGCTGCACACTGAACGGGGACCCTGGGCCCAAACCACAAACCCATGTTCTTCTAGGACTCTGAGCTTATGATGGAAGGGGCTGCCTTCCTTCATGTCAGATGAAGATCTCTGACATGCCCTGGAGACATTTTCACCACTGTACTGGAGATTATCATAAAATCAGAGCAGAACTGAAGAAGATAGAGATATGAAAAACCCTCCAGAAAAAAAATCAATATATCCAGAAGCTGTTAAAAAAAAAAAATAGAATGCTACCTAGACTCAAAAAGAAAAAAAGAGAGAAGAATTAAATAGTCACCTTAAAAATGATACAGGTATATCGCCACTGACCCCACAGAAATACAAACTACCATCAGAGAATACTATAAACACCTCAATGAAAATAAACTAGAAAATATGAAAGAAATGGATAAATTCTTGGACACACACACCTTCCCAAGACCAAACCAGGAAGATATTGAATCCCTAATAGACCAATAACAATTTCTAAAATTGAGACAGTAATTAATAGCCTCACAACCAAAGAAAAAGCCCAGGACCAGATGAATTAACAGCCGAATTCTACCAGTGGTACAAAGAGATGGGTATCATTTTTTATGAAACTATTCCAAACACTGAAAAGGAGAGAATCATCCTGATATCTGTTAATCATATGAAACAGATATTATTAATGCAATACTAATTTTACAAATGAAGAGGGTAAATGATGAAAAGTTTAGGTGATTTACCCAATGTTCCTCAGATACTAAAACGTAAGTCTAGATTTGTGTCAACAAAGTTAAGCACCAATGTCCAGACTCTAAATTACTATCCTCTCCTCTTTCTCATGCAGATCCAAATGAAAGCTGATTGAAAATAATTGCCATCCCAACTATCTAAACAGTGTTTCAAGAACAAAGCAAATAAAACACGTTTTTGTGGCAAAAAAAAAAAAAAAAAAAAAAAAACCTGAAAAAATCTGAGTGTCAACAGGCACTCAGAAAAGAAAGTGCTTAAAAAACTAATTTTAAGAAAATGAATCTACTAGTAATATATTTTTAAAAAGCTTATCAAGAAAATATTAAATGGTAGTGTATTTACATATTGTTTACACAAAGTAATAATAATAATAATAATAATAAATATCTGATTTAATGGAGTTCAAATGGAGAACTAAATACTAAATAGTAGTAGCTTCTCATCTTGGAATGGTAGGGAGAGAGGTTGTTGTAATCTGAATTAATACCTTTCAGAAACCTTATGTTGATTAGAATATAAGATACTGATTTACTTTTTGCTGAATAGGGTTAAATAATCTTGGTTAAAGTAGAAATAGAGGTTTTATCTTGAATATCTGTAAAGATAACACTGACAAAGGGCTAATATCCAGAATCTACAAAGAACTGAAACAGATTTACAAGAAAAAAACAAACAAGCCCATTCAAAAGTGGGCGAAGGATATGAACAGACACTTTACAAAAGAAGACATACGTGAAGCCAACAAACATATGAAAAAATGCTCATCATCACTGGTCATTAGAGAAATGCAAATCAAAACTACATTGA
>PVKV010042552.1:0-10645 GCA_004027835.1 Alouatta palliata
CAAACGCAGTTCCTGGTAGAAATGTGTTTCTAACTCGCTGAACGAAACACAGCTTCGACTCTGAAAGGTGAATGCACTCATTGACAAGAATTCAGTTACGTCGCTCCGTGTTGGTTTTAGAGCGAGATGTTTCTCTTTACAGCATATGCTGACATTCATCCTGGTTAGCCCAAACGCGGTTCCTGGAAGAAATGTGTTTTTACCTCGTTGAATGAAACACAGCTTCAACTCTTTAATTTAAATGCAGACAATGACAATCATTCAGTTAGGCAGCTCCGTTTTGATTTTAGATCGAGATGTTTCTCTTTACAGCATACGCTCCCAATCAGTCTGGGAAGTCAACCGCAGTTCCTGTAAGAAATGTGTTTCTAACTCACTGAACGAAACACAGCCTCAACTCTGTAAGTTGAATTCACACGTTGACAAGCACTCAGTTAGGTAGCTCCGTTTTTGTTTTGGAGCGAGATTTTCTCTTTACAGCATATGCTGCCATTCACCCTGAGAAGTCCAAACGCAGTTCCTGGAAGATATGTGTTTCTAACTCGCTGAACGAAACATAGCTTCAACTCTGTAAGTTGAATGTACACTTTGACAAGCATTCAGTTAGGTAGCTCCTTTTCGGTTTTGGAGTGAGATGTTTCTCTTTACAGCATATGCTCCCATTCATCCTTGGAAGGCCAATCGCAGTTCCTGGAAGAAATGTGTTTCTACCTCGCTGAATGAAACACAGCTTCATCTCTGTAAGCTGAATTCACACATTGACAAGCACTCAGAAAGGTAGCTCCGTTTTGGTTTTAGAGCGAGATGTTTCTCTTTGCAGCACATGCTCACATTCACCCTGGGAAGCAAAAACGCAGTTCCTGGAAGAAATGTGTTTCTAACTCGCTGAATGAAACACAGCTTCAACTCTGTAAGTTGAATGCACACATTGACAAGCATTCAGGTAGGTAGCTCCGTGTTGCTTATAGAGCGAGATGTTTCTCTTTACAGCCTATGCTCCCATTCACCCTGGGGATCCCAAACCCAGTTCCAAGAAGAAATGAGTTTCTAACTCCCTGAAACACAGCTTCAACACTGTAAGTTGAATGCACTCATTGACAAGCATTCAGTTTGGTAGCTCCATACCAGATTTAGAGTGAGATGTTTCTCTTTACAACATATGCTACCATTCACTCTGGGAAGACCAAACGCAGTTCCTGGAAGAAATATGTTTGCATCTCGCTGAAGGAAACAGAGCTTCAACTCTGTAAGTGGAATGCACACATTGACAAGAATTCAGTTAGGTAACTCCATGTTGCTTTTAAAGTGAGATGTTTCTCTTTACAGCATATGTTCCCATTCACCCTGGGAAGCCCAAACGCAGTTCCTGGAAGAAATGTGATTCTAACTCGCCGAAGGAAACAGAGCTTCAACTCTGTAAGGTGAATGAACACATTGACAAGCATTCAGTTAGGTAGCTCCGTGTTGCTTTTAGATCGAGATGTTTCCCTTACAGCATATGCTCCCATTCATCCTGGGAAGCCCAAACGCAGTAACTGGAAGAAATGTGTTTCTAACTCACTGAACGAAACACAGCTTCAACTCTAAGTTGAATGCACACATTGACAAGCATTTAGTTAGGTAGCTACGTGTTGCTTTTAGTGCGAGATGTGTCTCTTTACAGCATATGTTCCCATTCACTATGTGAAGACCAAACGCAGTTCTTAGAAGTAATGTGTTTTTGACTCGCTTAACGTGACACTGCTTCAACTCTGTAAGTTGAATGCACACATTGACAAGCATTCAGTTATGTAGCTCCGTGTTGGTTTTAGAGCGAGATGTATCTCTTTACAGCATATGCTAACATTCACTATTTGAAGCCCAAACGCAGTTCCTAGAAGAACTTGGTTTCTAACTCACTGAAAGAAACACAGCTTCAACTCTATAAGTTGAATGCACACATTGACAAGCATTCTGTTATTTAGCTCCATTTTGGTTTTAAAGCAAGGTGTTTCTCTTTAGAGTATATGCTCCCATTCACCCTGGGAAGCCAAAATGCAGTTCCTAGAAGAAATGTGTTTCTAACTCGCTGAATGAAACACAGCTTCAACTCTGTAAGTTGAATGCACACATTGACAAGGATTCAGTTAGTTAGCTCCGTGTTGGTTTTAGAGAATGATGTTTCTCTTTACAGCATATGCTCCCATTCACTCTGGGAAGCACAAACGCTGTTCCTGGTTGAACTGTGTTTTTAACTCGCGGAACCAAACACAACTTCAACTCTGTAACTCTTAGGTACACATTGACAAGCATTCAGTTAGGTAGCTCCGTGTTGGTTTTAGAGCGAGATGTTTCTCTTTACAGCATATGCTACCATTCACTCTAGGAAGTACAAACGCAGTTCCTAGAATAATGTGTTTCTATCTCACTGAAAGAAACACACATTCATCTCTGTAAGTTGAATGCACACATTGACAAGGATTCAGTTTGGTAGCTCCGTTTTGGTTTTAGAACGAGATGTTTCTCTATACAGCATATGCTCCCATTCACTATGGGAAGCCCAAACGCATTTCTTAGTAGAAATGTGTTTCTAACTCACTGAACGAAACACAGCTTCAACTCTGTAAGTTGAATGCACACATTGTCAAGCACTCAGTTGGGTAGCTCCGTTTTGTTTTTAGAGCGAGATGTTTCTCTTGGCAGCATATGCTCCCATTCATCCTGGGAAGCCAAAACGCAGTTCCTGGTTGAACTGTGCTTCTAACTCACTGAATGAAACACAGTTTCAACTCTGTATGTTGAATGCAGACATTGACAAGCATTCAGTTAGGTAGCTCCCTTTTGGTTTTAGAGCGAGATGTTTCTCTTTACAGGATATGCTGCCATTCACCCTGGGAAGCACAAACCCAGTTCCTGGAAGAAATGTGCTTCTAACTCACTGAACGAAACACAGCTTCACCTCTGTAAGTTGAATGCACACAATGACATGCATTCAATTTGGTAGCTCCGTACAGGATTTAGAGCGAGATGTTTCTCTTTACAGCATATGCTATCATTCACTATGGGAAGCCTAAATGCAGTTCCTAGAAGAAATTGGTTTCTAACTCACTGAACGAAACACAGCTTCCACTCTGTAAGTTGAATGCACACATTGGCAAGTTCTCAGTTGGGTAGCTCCGTTTTGTTTTTAGAGTGAGATGTTTCTCTTTGCAGCATATGCTGCCATTCATCCTGGGAAGCCCAAAGGCAGTTCCTGGAAGAAATGTGTTTCTAAATCGCTAAAAAAGACCCAGCTTCAACTCTGTAAGTTGAATGCACACATTGTCAAGCTTTCAGTTAGGTAGCTCCGTTTTGTTTTAGAGTGAGATGTTTCTGTTTGCAGCGTATGCTGCCATTCATCCTGGGAAGCCCAAACGCAGTTAATGGAAAAAATGTGTTTCTACCTCGCTGAATGAAACACAGCTTCAACTCTGTAAATTGAATGCAGACATTGACAAGCATTCAGTTAGTTAGCTCCGTCTTGGTTTTGGAGTGAGGTGTTTCTCTTTACAGTATATGCTCCCATTCACCCTGGGAACCCCAAATGCAGTTCTCAGAAGAAATGTGTTTCTAACTCGCTGAACAAAACACAGCTTCAGCTCTGTAAGTTGAATGCACACATTGACAAGCATTCAGTTATGTAGCTCCGTTTTGGTTTTAGAATGAGATGTTTCTCTGTACAGCATATTCTCCCATTCAACCTGGGAAGCCCAAAGGCAGGTCCTATAAGTAATGTGTTTCTAACTCACTGAACGAAACACAGCTTCAACTCTGTAAGTTGAATGCACACTTTGACAAGCATTCAGTTAGGTAGCTCTGTGTTTGTTTTAGAGCGAGATGTTCCTCTTTAAAGCATGTGTTCCCATTCACTCTGGCAAGCCCAAACGCAGTTCCTAGAAGAAATGTGTTTCTAACTCGCTGAGCAAAATGTAGTTTCAACTCTGTAAGTTGAATGCACACATTGACAAGCATTCAGTTAGGTAGCTCCATGTTGGTTTTAGAGCGAGATGTTTCTCTTTACAGCATATGCTAACACTCACTATGGGAAGCCCAAATGCAGTTCCTTGAAGAAATGTGTTTCTAACTCGCTGAACAAAACACAGCTTCAACTCTGTAAGTTAAATGCACACATTGACAAGCATTCAGTTAGTTAACTCAGTGTTGGTTTTAGAGTGAGATGTGTCTCTTTACAGCATATGCTCTCATTCACACTGTGAAGCCCAAACGCAGTTCCTTGAAGAAACGTGTTTCTAACTCACTGAACGAAACACAGCTTCAACTCTGTAAGTTGAATGCACACATTGACAAGCATACAGTTAGGTAGCTCAGTTTTGGTTTTACTATGAGATGTTTGTTTTTACACCATATGTTCCCAATCACTCTGCGAAGCCCAAACGCAGTTCCTAGTGGAAATGTGTTTCTAATACCCTGAACGAAACACAGCTTCAACTCTGTAAGTGGAAAGCACATGTTGACAACCATTCAGTTACGTAGCTCCGTTTTGGTTTTAGAGCGAGATGTTTCTCTTTAGAGCATATACTCAAAATCACCCTGGGAAGCCCAAACGAAGTTTCTAAAAGAAATGTGTTTCTAACTCGCTGAACGAAACACAGCTTCAACTCTGTAAGTTGAATGCACACATTGACAGGCAATCAGATAGGTAGTTCAGATTTGGTTTTAGAGAGAGATGTATCTCTTAGCAGCATATACTAACATTCAATATGGGAAGCCCAAACGCCGTTACTAAAAGAAATGTGTTTCTAACTCGCTGACCAAAACACAGCTTCAAATCTGCAAGTTGAATGCACACATTGACAAGCATTAAAGTAGGTAGCTCCCTGTTGGTTTTAGAGCGAGATGTTTCTCTTTACGGCATATGCTCCCATTCACCCTGGGAAGCCCAAACGCAGTTCCTAGAAGAAATGTGTTTCTATCACGGTGAGCGAAACACAGCTTTAACTCTGTAAGTTGAATGCACACATTGACAAGGCTTCAGTAAGGTAGAAAAGTTTTGGTTTTAGAGCGAGATGTTTCTCTTTACACCATATGCTCCCATTCACCCTGGGAAGCCCAAATGCAGTAACTGGAAGAAATGTGTTTCTAACTCGCTGAAGAAAACACAGCTTCAACTCTGGAAGATAAATGCACACATTGAAAAGCATTCAGTTATGTAGCTCCGTGTTGGTTTTAGAGCGAGATATTTCTCTTTACAGCATATGCTAACATTCACTATGAGAAGCCCAAACGCAGTTTCTGGAAGAAATGTGTTTCTAACTCACTGAAGAAAACACAGCTTCAACTCTGGAAGATAAATGTACACATTGACAAGCATTCAGTTAGGTAGCTCTGTGGTGGTTTTAGAGCGAGATGTTTCTCTTTACAGCATATGCTTCCATTCACTCTGGGAGGCCCAAACGCAGTTCCTAGAAGAAATGTGTTTCTAACTCGCTGAACAAAACACAGCTTCATCTCTGTTAGTTGAATGCACACATTGACAAGCATTCAGTTAGGTAGCTCCACTTTGGTTTTTGCACGAGTTCTTTCTCTTTACAGCATATGCTCCTATTCACCCTGTGAAGCCAAAACGCAGTTCTTAGAAGAAATGTGTTTCTAACTCGCTGAACGTAACACTGCTTCAACTCTGTAAGTTGAATGCACCCGTTGACAGGCAATCAGATAGGTAGCTCAGATTTGGTTTTAGAGCGAGATGTATCTCTTTACAGCATATGCTCCCATTCACCCTGGGAAGCCCAAATGCAGTTCCTAGAAGAAATTTGTTTCTAACATGCTGAAGGAAACACAGCTGCAACTCTGTAAGTTGAATGCAATCATTGACAAGCATTCAGTTAGGTAGCTCCGTGTTGGTTATTGAGCGAGATATTTCTCTTTACAGCATGTGCTCCCATTCACTCTGTCAAGCCCAAACGCAGTTCCTAGAAGAACTGTGTTTCCAACTTGCTGAGCGAAACACAGTTTCAACTCTGTAAGTTGAATGCAAACTTTGACAAGCATGCACTAGTGTAGGACCGTTTTGGTTTCAGAGTGAGATGTTTCTCATTACAGCATATGCTCCCATTCACCCTTGGAAGCCCAAACGCAGTAACTGGAAGAAATATGTTTCTAACTCGCTGAACGAAACATTGCTTCAACTCTGTATGTTGAATGCACACCTTGACAGTCATTCAGTTAGTTAGCTCCGTGATGGTTTTAGAGCTACATGTTCCTCTTTACAGCATGTGCTCTCATTCAACCTGAGAAGCCCAAACGCAGTTCTTACAAGAAATGTGTTTCTAACTCGCTGAACAAAACACAGCTTCAACTCTGTTAATTGAATGCACACATTGACAAGCATTCAGTTTGGTGGCTCCTTGTTGATTTTAGGGCGAGATGTTTCTCTTTACAGCATGTGCTCCCTTTCACCCTGGGAAGCACAAACGCAGGTCCTAGAGGAACTATTTTTCTAACTCGCTGAACGAAACACAGCTTCAACACTGTAAGTTGAGTGCTCTCATTGACAAGCATTCAGTTAGGTGTCTCCGTGTTAGTTTTAGAGTGAAATGTTTCTCTTCACACCATATGCTCCCATTGACCCTGGGAAGCCCAAACGCAGTTCTAAGAAGAAATGTGTTTCTAACTCGCTGAAAGAAACACAGCTTCAACTCTGTATGGTGAATGCACACATGGACAAGCATTCAGTTAGGTAGCTCCGTGTTGGTTTTAAATCGAGATGTTTACCTTTACAGCATATGCACCCATTCATTCTGGGAAGCCCAAACAGAGTTCCTGGAAGAAATGTGTTTCTAACTCACTGAAAGAAACACAGCTTCAACTCTGTAAGTTGAATGCACACATTGACAAGCATTCATTTAGTTAGCTCCGTGTTGGTTTTAGAGCGAGATGTTTCTCTTTACACCATATGCTCCCATTCACAATGGGAAGCCCAAATGCAGTTCCTAGAAGAAATGTGTTTCTAATTCGCTGAATGAAACACAGCTTCATCTCTGTTAGTTGAATGCGCACATTGACAAGCATTCAGTTAGGTAGCTCCATTTTGGTTTTAGAGCGAGACGTTTCTCTTTACACCATATGCTCCCATTCATCCTGGGAAGCCCAAACGCAGTTCCTAGAAGAAATGAGTTTCTAATTCGCTGAAGGAAACACAGTTTCGACTCTTTAAGTTGAATGCACACTGACAAGCATTCAGTTAGGTAGCTCCGTGATAGTTTTAGAGCGAGATGTTTCTCTTTACACCATATGCTCCTATTCACTCTGGGAAGCCCAAACGCAATTCCTAGAAGAAATGTATTTCTAACTCGCTGAAAGAAACACAGCTTCAACTATGTACGTTGAATGCACGCATTGACAAACATTCAGATAGGTAGCTCCGTGTTGGTTTTAGATAGAGATGTTTACCTTTATAGCCTATGCTCCCATTCACTCTGGGAAGCCCAAACGCAATTTCTAGAAGAAATGTGTTTCTATCTCGCTGATCGAAACACAGCTACAACTCTGTAAGTTGAATGCACACATTGACAAGCATTCATTTATGTAGCTCCGTGTTGGTTTTAGAGCGAGATGTTCCTCTTTACAGCATATTCTCCCATTCACCCTGGGAAGGCCAGAGGCAGGTCCTATAAGTAATGTGTTTCTAACTCACTGAAGGAAACACAGCTTCAACTCTGTAAATTGAATGCACACTTTGACAAGCATTCAGTTATGTAGCTCCGTGTTGGTTTTAGAGCGAGATGTTCCTCTTTACAGCATGTGCTCCCATTCACTCTTGCAAGCCCAAACGCAGTTCCTAGAAGAAATGTGTTTCTAACTCGCTGAGAGAAACACAGTTACATCTCTGTAAGTTGAATGCACACATTGACAGGCAATCAGGTAGGTAGCTCGGATTTGGTTTTAGAGCAAGATGTATCTCTTTACACCGTATGCTCCCATCACCCTAGGAAGCCCAAACGCTGTTCCTAGAAGAAATGTGTTTCTAACTCGCTGAGAGAAACACAGTTACAACTCTGTAAGTTGAATGCACACATTGACAAGCATTCAGTAATTTAGAACCGTTTTGGTTTTAGAGCGAGATATTTCTCGTTACAGCATATGCTCCCATTTATCCTGGGAAGCCCAAACGCAATAACTGGAAGAAATGTGTTTCCAACTCGCTGAATGAAACACAGCTTGAACTATGTAAGTTGAATGCACACATTGACAAGCATTCACTAATTTTGAACCGTTTTGGTTTTAGAGCGAGATATTTCTCTTTACAGCATAGGCTCTCATTCACCCTTGGAAGCCCAAACGCAGTAGCTGGAAGAAATATGTTTCTAACTCGCTGAATGAAACACTGCTTCATCTCTGTAAGTTGAAAGCACACCTTGACTAGCATTCAGTTAGTTAGCTCCGTGTTGGTTTCAAAGCGAGATGTTTCTACTTCAGCCTATGCTCCCATTGACCAGTGAAGCAAAAACGCAGTTCTTATAAGAAATGTGTTTCTAACTCACTGAATGAAACACTGCTTCAACTCTGTAAGTTGAATGCACACATTGACAAGCATTCAGTTAGGTAGCTCCGTGTTGGTTTTAGAGCGAGATGTTTCTCTTTACACCATATGCTCCCATTCACAATGGGAAGCGCAAACGAAGATCCTAGAAGAAATATGTTTCTACTTCGCTGAATGAAACACAGCTTCATATCTGTTAGTTGAATGCAAACATTGACAAGCATTCAGTTAGGTAGCTCCATGTTGGTTTTAGAGCGAGATGATTCTCTTTACAACATATGTTCCCATTCACAATGGGAAGCCCAAACGAAGTTCCTAGAAGAACTGTGTTTGTAACTCACTGAACGAAACACTGCTTCAACTCTGTAATTTGACTGCAGACATTGAGAAGCATTCAGTTAGGTAGCTCCTAACTCGATGAAAGGGTTATGAGAGAAAGCAGAAAGACTGGCTTTGATACCGAAAAAAATGGTATTTTTGAAACTGCTTTGCTGTGTGTCCATTCAACTCTGAGAGTTGAACCTATATTTTGATTCAGCAGTTTAGAATCCACTTGGTGTAGAATCTGAATTGGGAAAATTCAATCTGAATGGTGGCCTACGGTGAAAAGACAAATATTTCACTATAAAAACTAAAAGGAAAATATTTGTGAAACTACTTTGAAATATTTGATTTCACCTTCCAGATTTGAAGTGATATTTGCATTGGGGAGATTAGAAACACTATTTGTGTAGAAACTAAAAACACATATTTCTCATGAAACACTGGCCTATGAGAAAACCAGAAAGACAGTCTTTACAACTCAGATATCTGTGAAAGTTCGAATCTGTGAATCTGTGAAGGATATCTGTGAAATTGCTTTGCTGTGGTCTCTTCAACACAGAGAGTTGAACCTATGTTTTGAATCAGTGGTTAAACTCCCTTCGTGTAGAATCCAGTAGGGACATTTCAGTCTGAATGGATGTCTATGGCGAAATGTAAAATATCTCACATTGTAAATTAAAAGGAAGCTTTTTGGGAAACATTCTTGAAATGCTCACTTCCAAATTCCAGAGTTGAAAGTGTGTTTATCTTCAGCAGCTTGGTGACACCCATTGTGTAGAATCTAAAAACGAATAATTCCAACGAAATACCTGCCTATGGGGGGAAAAAAACCAAAAACCACAACAGAAAAACTGGCTTTGAAAGTCAGAGATAAGATATCATTGAAATTGCTTGACTGTGTGTCCATTCAACTCAGAGTGTTGAATCTATGTTTTGATTGAGCAGTTTAGAAACATACAGTGTGTAGAGTCTAGAAAGGGACGTTTCCGACCGAATGGAAGCCGATGGTGAAAAGACAAATCTTTCCAAATCAAAAGTAAAACGAAGTAATTTTCCAAACTTATTTGCAATGTGTGCATTCACCTTCGAGAATTTAACTGACGTTTGTATTCAGCAGCTAAGAAATATTCTTTGTGTGGACTTTAAAAGCAGATATTTCCAACGAAACACCAGCCTGTGGGAAAATCGAGAAAGACTGTCTTTGAAACCAAGAGGAAAGATATCATTGAAACTGTTTACTGTAATTTCGTTCATGTAAGAGGTATGAACCTCTGTTTTGATTCAGTCGTTTAGAAACACACTTCAGGTAGAAACTAGGAAGGGACATTTTAGATTAAATGGAGGCCTATGATAGAAAGACAAATATGTCACAATAAAAACGAAATGGGAGGTATTTGTGAAACTGCTTTGCAATGTGTGGGTTCCTCTTCCAGACTTTAACTGATATTTGCATTCAGTAGCTTAGAAACAATTTCTGTAGAATTTAATCAGGTATTTCCATCAAAACCCCAGCCTATGGGAAAATAACAGAAAGACACTGTTGGAAACTAAGAGGAAAGATATGTTTGAATCCACTTTGCTGTGTGTTTGTTCAACTCAGGGAGTTTAACCTATATTTTGATTCAGAAGGATAGAAACACACTTCAGGTAAAATCTGGAAAGGTACATTTCAGGCTGAATGGAGGCCTATGATGAAAAGACAAATATCTCACAACGAAAATTATAGGAATCAGTTTGTGAAACTGATTTTCAATATATGCATTCACCTTCCAGAGTTTTACTGATGTTTGTATTCAGCAG
>PVKV010042553.1:0-10646 GCA_004027835.1 Alouatta palliata
CCCAGGTGTTCCAGCCGCCTGTTGAAAAGGCGCCGGGATCTGTATGATTTCCCGTGCGGTGTTCCACTGCGCGGGCTGAAACCGCGGGCGCTGGCGTTTTTTTGCCTGGGAAATCTCCTGGCCTGGCTGTCTGTTTCAGTCCCCTTTTTTAATCAAATGAATGAGCGGCTCTGCCTTCCCGGAGTTCCAATTGCCAGCTAAAACGGCACCCGGACCCACGTATTTTGTACTGGGAACTGCTGCGCTGGGGCGCCGCTCCAAACAGCGGCGACGAAAACGGCCGCACTGGCGAAAACAGCCGCGCCGGCCAAACCAGCCGCGCCGGCCAAACCAGGTGCGCTGGCGACCCGTGGGGCTCCTCCCCCTGGGAATCTCCTGGTCGGTGGGCAATAAAAATCCGTCTGGGAATGTGGCGTCCACTCACCCTCCACGCTTTCACTGGGAGCTGCAATCGTCAGCTGCTCCTAATCGGCCATCTTGGATCCTGTATTCCCAAAACAGATTTTTAACAGTTTTTGCTCAAAACATCGTTTACTTCTGTCTCAAAATACCCTACATATTATTTATGCCACATAACAAAAAATTAACTAATAAAAATAAATGTACACACAAACCCAAAACATGAAAACATTATTAGAGACAAAACAATCAAGAAAACCAAAGCTACATATAACCCACATGTTGGAAACATTGGAGAAGAAATTTAAAATAACTCTGACTAATATATTAAAGGCTCTGCATGAACAGATGATGAATTTTACAACAGAGATGGAGCATTTAAGAAACAGTGAAATTGAAATGTTAATAACAGCACATTAACAGAAAAAAAAAAAAAAACTTTGATGTGCTTTTCAGTAAACCTGACAACAGCTAATAAAAGAATTTGCAAATTTGAAGATAGGCCAATAGAAATTACTAAAACTGAAAAATAAAGAGAAATGAGTTAAAAAACAAATATATCTACACAAAGATTAGGTAGTACTGAATTATGTAACAAACTTATTTACTAATACTAACAAACAAACTTGTTTTTGGAATCCCAAGGAAAATAGAAAAAAGGCTAGAAAGAGAAGAGACAACATACAGGAGAAAACAACAACAACAACAACAACAAAAAAAAAAACTAGAAGAGATAAAGGTTAAAATTTGTTTTTTAAACAAATACAAAATTTCAAACACAAATCTAAAAAGGTCGGAGTCATCAACCTGAATAAATATCAGTAGAATACATACCAGCATACATATCTACACAATTCTTTAAAAATTACTGAAAAATTAAATTTAAAAGTATATATATCTGGAGAGAAGCCAGAAAAAAAAGTACATATACAAAAAATAGGTAAGACTTATAAAAATTGCAAAGTGGAAATAAATTTATATATCACTCATTATATAACAGTTACATTATTCAAATGAATCCCTTAGTTTTTCTCAAAAATGGAAATTGTTCAAAAGGGTGGGATTTATAATGATTTTTAACAAATAAGTCACCCTCAATACAATTTCAGTAGCTAGTTGAAATTGCCCATGACTAGAGACTAGGTGATGTGAAATATACCTCCTAAGGAAACACAACAAATATACATAATCTGATTCCAACATATTTGCTTGTAACTTCAATAAAATTATTTTTTAGTGCATACTCTCTGGCATGAACCCAAAGCAATTACAAATGTTATCTCATAAGATCCTGGAAAACAGCAGAGTAGGTTGATAATATTACTCCCGTTGTATAAATTAACGACGGAAGCTTAGCGATATAACTGTGAGCACAACAAACCATGAGGTAATGACAGAAGAGGAATTCCTGACTTTGCCTCTAACATATTCATTCTTCTCAAATAATCTATAAAAATGTTTCTTTTAAAATATTATCAAATTTTTATTTAAATGTGTCCCATTGGCCAAATGCATTATTGTGGCAATCTCAAAGAGCTTTCAGTTTAAGTAACTCCGTTTAGCAGTTTGGATGAGACTTTCCACTAACGATCTTCTAAATCTGTACCACGTAAGCAAGCTTCAAAAATAATCTTTACCAACTCAGGCCATCATAAGTTCATATTGCTTTTGGATCACCTCTTCCTATGAGAGGGAAGTGTCTTCCCATGGTATGAAAGAGGCCTGGTTCCTTTCCCAGTTGAAGAAGGCTTCCATATGTGAATTAGGTAAGATAAGCTCTAGGGCGCTTGAAAGTCATTTGTAAGTGTAAAAGGAGTTTTGGAAATGGCATAACTTGCTTTCAGTATGGTATTACTCCTAGATTAAAAGAATCAAAATGTTGTGGTGCATATAAGGGGTATCTACTATTGTGAATAACCATCATAAATTCACCAATCCAGATAATTTAAGAAGAGGGTCTCAATATTGTTTCTATTATCTCACAGTTGATTTGCATAAATATACTTAATTAAGTTCTTTTAATTATGTTAGAAAAATTTGCAATTTTAATTATGCTTTTTAGCTGTCCCCTCCAAAATAAAACATTAATTATATTATGAAATGGAGTAAAGCTGTATTTCATGAAAAAGGAGGTATACTTACAATCAAGAGATATAGTTGAATTATTTTTTCCTCAAGTTTTATAATTACATGCAGTGTGAAATTATTTCCTATTTAAAGCTTAATTTTCCATTATCCATTAGTCCAAATTATTTTAAAAGTAAATAATGTACAAATACAAAGATTTTTCTAAGAGCAACAAATTTCATCAATGCCTTATTTACATAAAAGAAGTACGTTATTTATCAGTTTTCAAAAATAACATAAACGTTCAAATATAAAATTTAAAGAATAAACTTAGTGGACAAGTTTGATAGAATTTTATATGTATAATTACAAAACATTTTCAAACCTTCCTTACCAAATATTGCTCTAGGCAAGTTACTGTGTTAATACTTTTGAAAACTTATTAGTAGTAATCCTTATTAGAACACTGAGATGCAGGTATTATTATACTCATTTTATAGATGAAGAAACTGAAGACTCCATAAGATTTAGAAACTTTTCACAGTCACCCAGAAAATGAAAGATTCACATATGACTCCAAAACCTTTAAAAGTGAGAAAATCTAAGGAGATGGAAATTATTGCAATTGAACATAGTAAATGGATGTACTTTATACACGTGTATATATGTGTAGTTAAGAGAGCAGCCACTTAAATTTGATTCAAAAACACCTTTTCTCTAATCCCTGTTTCATTTCCATGTTAATTATATCTAAATGTAACGGGTTTATGGATAATTTTCCTTATCTTTTTGTATGTCCTTAGAATATCTTTTAAAACCCTGCACTGAGCATTTATTATTACTACATGTAATCATTATAATAAGCATGCTTAAAATGTGAACAAATTCATAGTAATACAGTTGTGTCTATAATTCCTCATAATTAGCAGACTTGAATGATTATTTATTTTATAATAATTTGTTTAACTTCTGAGTTGAAAAGAAAATTAAGTATAGCATTGTCTGCCTCAATGGAGTGGGGACTGGTTAAAAAAACAAGATAACATATGGAAACAAATAGCTGGATTTTAGCAAGTTATATTTTCAATAACTTCAGATTGCAACTTTAACATTGCCTAACTATGCCAGGCAATTTGATTGCAAATATACCTAGAGGTATTAAGAGATCTTAATGCCTGAAGCCTCAAAAAACACTACTAAAAAGCAAACTGATAGCTCCAACCTTAACTATAATGACTTAGTAATATATCAATCTGTAAGAGTTAGAAAGAGCAATATTTTAGCTTAATTACAAATTTCATCACAAAAATATTTTTATAGTTTTTCTTCTTAAGAAAATCTTAGGGTTTTTAAGAAATGCCACAACTTATTATTTATTATTAGTTTTATTTACTTAAGGGGAATTCCATATACAGGATAATGAAATGCAAAAGGGAAGGTCTGCAGAATTCTCAGTGCAGAGTCTCTCAACCAACGGACAAGAAAGAACATCTTCCATTTTCAGAATATTATTGTTTTACATTAGTTTTAGCTAATTGTCGATATAAAACAAAATATAATCACATGAAAATGTTGTTGGAAAGTATCTTGCTTTTTGCTTTATTTTGGTAGAGATGTTCTTAGGGATTGCCCATCACTTCTTTCTTTGGGTATCTGCCTTTGCCTTACTTCTTTTCCCAAAAGCAGTAGAAGCACCTGAATAAAGCTGAAGCTATCATTTCCATTTGTCCTTGGAATTTCAGTCTTTTGTGGAGAAAAAAAGGGACCCAAAAAGTATTAGACTTAGCAATCAAATGAAAGATCTCTTCTACTTGAAATTCCCAGGAGCTACTTTGATTTGTGTTTTCTTCCAAAGATTGCTTGTTTTCCTCTTCTGTTTATCCTGAGCTAAATATAGCATCATTTTTTCTTGTCAGGGTAATCAGAGAACATTATCATATTCCACCTTAAGCAAATACACACCTTCTGTGTAGGATTTTCTCCTGGCACATATAAAGAAATGGAACTTAAATTTATCCTGTAATATAAATTATATATGTAAGCCAAGTTTTAAAAAGCACTACTCAAAATCATAGCAATTATGTAGATTGTAATAATCATGTTACCATGTGATATAGCAGAAATTTGAATTGGAGACTGGTAGAAAGTCAATCACAATGTAAGTCACAAGGAACTGTCCAGGAGAAAAGGCAGGCTATAAACTGCTATTAAAAAATCCATTAAATTCTATCTATTGTTAGGTTTTAATTATTGCTGGGCTAGTTAGTATTTCTATAAATTATTTATTTTAGGAAAATGCTAATTACATGTTAAATTTCTGAATACAGTGAAATCTAAGACAAAATATTGTAAAACAAGTCTTTGAAAACATTAATCTTTCAGCTATTCAGAAGCTCTCCCTCTGTTCTTAGTTTTTCTCTAACAAACTCCCTTTGACTATTGGCCCTTAAAAACTGAACTCACTGGAATACTGGGTATTTTAATATGAATCCCTTACAGTAATATCTATGATGTTAATTATATTGTTAGTCTTCCACAGTAGTTCATACTAAAGCAAATGAATCTTTTATACTTATAAAAGGAGTCAAGATTTTACTACTTGTGTCATTTTCAACTAATTTGGCTTTCACCATGATAACAAAAGATTTCTAAATGAAAATTATTGCCATTTCCCTTATTCAGTGTATAATTTTAGCTTATAAAGAGATTTCTTCTGGATTATTCTACTTGACATAAATGGAAAATCCACACTTAACTAAGTTTGAAATAAGAAAAAAATCTGTACTGTTTAAGTACATGATTTATGTGTTTGATTTTATGAAGTTTGTAAAAGTAATAATTGGACTTTTTTACAAATGACAAAACATTATTCTCACTTATCACTTTTAGTAAATGGTTGAAAAATTATACAGGCATATGATTTTATCAGCAACATTGTAAACATACTAAAATGCATTAATATATCACAAATAATATCAAATGGCAAGCATTTACTTTTCCAAGCATATATCTATAGAAAGATAACTTTTCAATTTGTAACTGTTGTCTACAAAATGATTTCTTATAAGCATTCCATGTAAGATTCAAATTTTTAATTTTCTTAATATTTGCTAATTTTTTTTCTTAAAGGTATTTTTGATAAAAACACCTCAGTTAAAAGATAAATATTTTAAAATATAAAAGTATATTCATACTGTCAAAGGCATGGAACTAGAGAGACTCCACCTTGAAAAGGGGCTGGATGAAATAAGGCTGAGACCTACTGGGCTGCATTCCCAGCAGGTTAGGCCTTCTTAGTCACAGGATGAGATAGGGGGTTGACACAAGATACAGTTCACAAAGACCTTGCTGATAAAACAGTATGCAGTAAAGAAGCCAGCAAAAACCCACCAAAATGAAGATGGTGATGAAAGTGACCTCTGGTCATCCTCACTGCTCATAATATGCTAATTATAATGTATTTGCATGATAAAAGACACTCCCACCACCAGTGCCCCAACAGTTGACAATTGTTATAGCAACTTCAGAAAGTTACTCTAAATGGTCTAAAAAGGGGATAAACTCTCAGTTGTGGGAATTGCCCACTCCTTTCCTGGGAAACTCATGAATAACCCACCCCTTGTTTAGCATATAATCAAGTAGTAACAATAAGTATCCTTAGTTGAGCAGCTCAAGCCGCTGCTCTCCCTATGGAGTAGTAATTCTTTCATACTTTTACTTTCTTAATAAACTTGTTTTCACTTTACTCTATGGACTTGTCCTGAATTCTTTCTAGAACAAGATTCAATAACCTTCTCTTGGGGTCTGATCAAGAGTCCCCTTTCCAGTAACAATATTTTCAACTTTTTGTAACGTATTAAAGCAAACATTTTGTCAACATAATTTTATAAATTTAAGGAAAATCAAGAACTAAAAAAAAACCTTTTAAGAAAAATTATGTAAGAAAGAATATTTGTAGAGCTAGACCAAGTCTTTTTTTTTTTTTTTTTTTAAGTATCTACCACAATATGAAGTGACAATGTTTTCTGGAGTATATACCCTGGGGTTCCTTGTTGCATGCCAGAAAAATTTAAGACATGGACACACATGAGAAATTTAGGAGTGGAGATTTAATAGGTAGAATAGAAGAAAAAGAGAAGCAGGTTCCTCGATATAGGAAGGGCTCTCTGAGCAGAAAAAGGACCAGCTGGTGACAAACGTGCTGAATTTTATAGTTCCCTTTGAGAAGGCAGTGCCTGATTTCCATAAGGCTCACAGATTGGTTTGAATAGGTAGGACATTTGCATAGCATGTGGGAAAGGCTGTTCACCCAACCCTAATCTTCTTATGCAAATAGGCTTTCCAGTTGCTCAGCACCATCTTTTCTGCTATTTACAATCCATGTGGCTGGCAGAGAAGGAAAGATGGAGCCATCATCTTGAACATGTCTAGTGCTTTGTTGCTGCCAGCATTCACCTGTGCAAGCTCCCAGCTTGGTTGTCCATGTCTGCAGATCAACTTTACAGGCTACTGTTTGTTAGAAAATGATTTGTGGCTGCTTTTCATTAAAAAGAAAAGCTTTATTGAGGACTCCTATGCCCTTACTATCTGGCCAAATAATTTCTTCTTAACTCCTATATAATTCCCCCATCTGGAATGGTAACTCTAACTGCTGTTATGGGGTGTCAGGTGATGACTCTTTCTGGCTAATTTCTGCTGAAAATAGGCGTCATACGGAGAACAACAGCTAGCACTCTTCCTGGGGTTGAACTAAGGGTCCTCAGAAGAAAGACATGTCCATGTGTGGTTTTGTCTGTAGCACCATTTGGAGTTTGATTTATTCTAGGCAAGAGGAAACAATTTGAGTTATAATACTGAGTAGACAAGGTCCAAATATTGATATAAAATATATGAGCAAGAGGGGGCTTAATAATGAAGCGAACCACTTTTACAAAGAAGACTGGAATTCATTAAAGAGGGATTACAGCCATCCAGGGCTGGAGTCTCCATTTTCCCTTCACCTGTCAATGATTTTAATCCAATCTTTAAGCACCTGTAGGTTTTCTTCTACTTGATTAGGGGTGTTGATCCCAAAGCAGCACAATTCATTTAAGACTGCACAGGTACCCCCTACCCCAGCTGTAAGGCCATCTAGGGCCCACCTATTCTGTGCTACTACTGAGGTTAATGAGTCTATCGTTGTGTTTCTATGGCTCCTACTGTTCCCTTCCATAATTATTGCATCATAAAGAAAATATTAATTGCTGACCTTTTGAGGAAAGAATACCAGCAAACCAGAAGAGGCTGTTGGTTAAAGAACTCCTCATCTATACCCTTTCTAAGATGGGATGGTCATGTGCGTGCTCTCCCAATCTTCTCTTTAGGTTAAATCTCCATATGAGGGCATGGAAATGCAGATATCTTTGTTTGGCCTATTTAACATAGTACACTTTCTAAAAAGGAACCAAGGTTAGGGATGTACTCAGATGATGCAGCCACGTCAGTGAAATTTAAAAATAATAGGCTAAGAACCACTGCTACTATAATGCAGTTTCCTTTTCAGTGCCTAGGGAGGATTAAGTGTATCCAGGAGCCACAAAGAAAATATAATCCTGTCCCTTGAAGGGATGGTTCTAAGTTGTTACATGTGATAGACACAGGTATATCTTTTTCATCTCTTAGAAACTTCCCCTCCTTACATATAATAATAACATCTTTGGGATAGGAATATCCATACTCAGGATAGTCATACACAATGCCATTTAGAAGCTTGCATGCTAAATGAGAAGGGTCCATCTGACAAATGGAGTTTCAAAAAATTAGGGACATTATATGCATTGGCCAATATTTCAGATGATCCTTGTGGCAAGGGCTATTAGTCCAGATGTCTCCAGTTTGCTCACAGATTTATAGGCCACAAGTATTAGCAAACATCATACAAAGATCAGGAATTTCATGAGGAGGCATGTTTGGAAAGGCCCATGTGTTATTCTCTATGTTATATTCAAGGTGGTTACTTGGAGCATACCAGTTTCATTGAGACTTCCAACCAGAAGGAGAGGCTAGATTCTGAATGCCTCCCAATAGGTCTTCTGATCTTTTGAGGTCACCCTTATTGTTCTTTACTCCCCAAATCTTTGAACTATCAGCAATTACAAGTGTCATGTTAAAGTATTTGAGAACTCCCAAGTATGGTCCATCCCCACTGCTTTCAAAGCAGAGGCAGGCACTTATTATTACCTCCTCAACTATTCCCAGCCTGAGGGTGTGAAGCTCATCTTTGAAGAGTGTTCTTTGGCACTGGTGGTGGAATGCTTTCCTGAGAGGAGTTAGTTACCCAGTTGAAAGTGCTCCCATACTATGTCACATTTATGCCTGCTGAGTCTTTAAGTGTTAAAGGTAAGGCTAACAAAGGGAATCCTAAGAGAGTAAGCTCTGGGTAATTGAGAGGTTCCTTAATGTTACTAAATTGACAACCACTCAGGACAGACCAAGCAATTAGTCTTATTGTACAAATGGGCCATGGCTGATATTGTAGGAGCTAAAGAAGGTGATGTATCACTAAACCAAATAAAAAGTCCTAGCAGACTCAGTGATAGTAAAACTTTCATGACTCTTTTTTGTTGGTATATATTATTCCTGCTATGAAGATAATAATTAAGCAAATACTGCAGCAATAGAAACTCACTGTCGAGTATTTCAGTTAGAAGACGCTACCGTGTATAGGTCTACTACAAAGAGTAGAGCATAGCAATTTTTGCAAGGGTAATGTAGTAGATTATTTCCATCTAAAATTTTACTTGTCAAGATAAGAATTTCCCTTTGGGTGTCTATAATCTTCCTTGGTGTTATTTTCCCAAAACAAACAAACAAAAAAACCTCTGGACTATGGGCACCCTACTCACTTTCATTACCTGGCAGAATTTGCAGAGTAATTGCCCAGAACTAGCATATTGATCCAGATATTTACACTACCTGTCCCTTTTTGTTTCCTCCAAGCTGCAGGAGATCACCACTTGATTCACAAGAATAAGCAGTGTTAGTCTAAAATGTAGGCAAAACACTTAAAAACAGTGAGACTAGAATTTAATGAGAAATGTATGATCAACTTTGAAGCATAATTTCTATCTCCAGTTCTCATTTTTTGTAAAAACAAATTATGACAGAACCCTGTTATTCATAGAAAAAACTTTAGTCTTATACTTGGCCTGATTGTTTGTATAAAGTGCAGCAAAATGATTATGTCTACATAGGACTTCTAGATTAGCTTTGATGAAGCTCTGTTTCTTAAAGAATCTCAGATAAGATCTTTTAAAGCTAAGCCAAGCCATGGGTTTGTATCCTCAAATACCTGTGAATTGGGTAGTCCTCTTCCCTTAAGGTCCCATGATAAACTCGGACTTCCTGGAGCTGTTAGAAACTGACGTTCTTTACTGACCACAGGATAGGAACCCTGTGTAGGGATTGTGTAGACAAGGTATGAGGCCAGTTCTCTCCATGGGGTTTTTATTAGCCCTGCAAGTCAAGATTGACTTCTTAAAGACAAATATACACTTTCAGTCAAAGCTTTGATAAAATAACCAGTTCTTCCAATTATGTCCTGTTGAAAAAGAAGAATTGATTCCTATTGCACTGATGCAAACAACTATATTGCTTTAAGAGTACTCACAGAAAGTTTCCAAATTCTAGAGGAACCAGACAGAGAGAAACAAACATGCTCCAAACATTGTTCACAAGAGTATACCTTACTCAGTTATTAAAGGCCATAAATACTTAAAAATAAGTTTTCTTTAGTTTCCTTGACTCTGAAAAACAAAACAAGGATCAGCAATATTCTAAGCAAAAGTCAGTAAGCTTCCTTTAACTTTCTGAGTGCAGTCTATTTAGTTAACTCTTGCTTTGTTTGATATTTGTGAACATGTCAGTTCTTTATGAATTCCATACATTCTTTCTCCATTACCATGTTAAAATCTTCAAAGCTATTTAAAAAACTTTCATTTGAGAACACCTGTTAAATTCTTTCAGCTTGATTTTAAACCATCTTTTGAGAAGGAACAAAGCAAGACAATTGTCTGGGAATGACAAAATTTCCAGTTATAGTTGAAAATATGACTTACAAAGAAGTTTAGTTATTTCTGTGGTTTACAATAACTACTTTAACTTTGATTATTAGAAAAAAACTAAAAAAGAAAAAAAAAAAA
>PVKV010042554.1:0-10645 GCA_004027835.1 Alouatta palliata
AAAAAAAAATAGGTTCTTATCTATTACAGGTGTAATATATTGAAATTTCAAAGCAATTTTCTCCCACTCATACCCCTCCCCCATCTCTTCTGCTTTCTCTCCTCTTCCCACCTTCTAGCCTCTTGCCACATGTACAATATTTTCTTGCCAGAAAATATTCTGGCAAGTCTTCTGGGGTCACAGGTTGCTCTGCTGGTAAAGTTTCTCATTTTTATTCAGCGACATGGCTGTCTTAACAGTTGGCTGGTATAGCTACCTCCAAGAAATGAAGATAAAAAACACAAAGCTGCACGGGTCCATCAGAAAAGACCATTTATTGTAATGTCGCCAGTAGGGTTTGAGGTAACCCTATTTGATATAACATATCCACTTTCTGCAGCAAAATGTGTGAATATCACTTGCAGCAAGATACATAAAAGTTATAATAGGCTCATGCCAATTCTGATTGGATTTTGCCTGCCAAATAACTATTCCCTGAACTTAGAATAAAACTTCTGGAATTCAAAGGCTTTTGGATTTTGGTGTAGATAAAAGATGATGACTCTGCACTTGGTTTTAGGGCAGTTAATCAAATGCTATTCTTCTTTGGCTTTTTTATGTTAGAAAGTCAATATTCATAATTTATTTCCATTTACAAAGTTCCAGGTGATGTATATGCTCTTTCCAAAAGTTTTTGTTTTTGTTTTTAGACAGGGTCTTACTCTGTTGTCCAGGCTGGAGTGCAGTGATGCAATCACATCTCATAGCAGACTCAATCACCTGGACTCAAGAGATCTTTTCAAGTAGCTGGGACTACAGGCTTGCAACACTACACACAGTTATTTTTAATTGCTTTATGAGAGATGGGGATCTCACTGTGTTGCCCAGGCTGGTCTTGAACTCTGGGGTTCAAGTGATCCTCCTGCCTCCCAATTTCTGGCATTACAGGTGTGAGCCATCACACTTGGCCTGCTTTCAGACTTTTTAGTCTAATCTGCTATTTTCTTAACATATCACAGTAAAAAGAATGTAGCCTTTGGGGCCCACTAGATGTGAATTTAAATTCAGTGTCTTCCACTAAGTGTTTGACTTATGGATGAATGGCGATAGCATTCATTCCTTGCAGTGACAGAAATGATTGAGGAAGAAATGTATTTGAATTACCAAGTACATGACTGAATAATCATCTCCACAACTCTTCACTCTTCATGGCATCCTAAAATCCATCTAATAATCTACTTCATCCAGCCTTCACCCATCTTTATTCACCTCTCTCCGGATCCACCAGTTTCCTTTCTCCTCAGCCTGTTTCATCTTCTCTCAGATCCTTGTTCAAAAAGGTAGCCAGTGCTATTATCCATTGTCGGGATTCCAGTCCCAGGAGCCACATCTCTCAGTTCCACAGTTATGTGAACCACCTCCATGTACACCCATAGACTCAGCTCTTACGTTGACTGGCAAGGTCATCATAATACCTGGTGAACACCTAGTATCTAATTTGACAATTTGTGGTTCCATGACACCCCAGTATTAATGGTTTAATATGATTATATTTATTATGATGATTTACAAGTCCTAATGAATAGGGTATTCTTTTTTTTAATCCCAGAAATATGACCTAAAAACTTCAATGAAAGAGCAAAGTGGTACCAATCTAGTATCTAACACCAAGAGGGCGACATCAACAGGCTCTCCAGATGCTCTTCTTTAATGGGAACTCTGAGTGAGGCAGACACAGCTGTTCTTGTCCGTCTTTCCCACTCATGGTTGACTAGTCTACACTCAACCACCCTCAACCTCCATTTTTGCAATGTAGATAAATGTAGCAGTACCTGTACAATGGAAAGTTCTCCAGCTAAGTTTAGATGTCTCCTCAAATGAAAGGGGAGAAAAGCCTCATTCTTAAAAAGCTTCTGTAAAGGAAGTTCTATACTCAATTAGTACTTGGTTCCACTCTGCTTACTTCCCTAAGCTAAATTCCCTCTGTTGGTTAAAATAAAAATAAACATAATCTTGTACTCCATAAGAAAAGAAACTGCAGATGGTAAGAAATAAATACTTTGTACAAGGTCTGATATTTCACACTTTGTATAGAAGCAAAGAAAAAAACTGACTACCATACTAAAATGTCAGAAAAAAATATCACACTATGATACCCCTTGGAAGTGAACTTTGAATCCATTAAAGAAATTTAGGGACTTAAGGATGCATGCGTAAGTCTAAAAAGTAATAATCCACAAGTCTTCTCCAAGTGGAGCAATGGAAAAAGTTGAGGGACAGCTGAGACTACTCCCATCTCCCATCCACCTAGAAAGTAGTAAAACACAGCCCTTCTAACTGGTCATCATGACAAACACCATGCCCTGCCTGTCCCCATCATCATTTTACCCTGTTGCTCATCTCAATGGTCCCTATCTTATTTTTGATATAAACTTTTTGCTATCACTAAATTTCTTCCTCAGGACCATAGGGAGTGAAACTCTTAAAAAAAATCAGAAAATACATGCCACCCCCACCTTTATTTTAGTGGGGAAAATCCCTCCTATACAGATTAGAGATATTAAGCTCTGACCCCTTCTCTCTCAGCCAGACAGACAGAAGCCCAGAGGACTTTGAAGCTTCCCTGTGTAAGAAATCTTAGGTGCTGAGGCTACAAGAGGCACAGTACATGCCCTGATGTGCACCATAAAATTAATTTTTCAACTATCGTCGAATGAAAATTAGATTTTGAAGTTCTTCACTACTAAAATTCTCATACCAGTATATAAAAGATGTGTGGGGAAGCATCTTTAAGAGCGAACAAGTATCATAATGGAGACAGCACTAATAATATAATCACATTAACAACTTTTCAACAGTTCTAATTTTTTCACAAATAGAAAAATAAAAATCTAGCTATCATTCTTGCAATAGACATGCTATTTCAAATACACAATCGTCAAGTAAGTAGCTGTTCTAAAATGTGCACAAGGTTGCCACTTACTGCTTCTATGATGATCAACTATGGTGTTCTCACTGTATAAAGTCCAGCTTTTTAGCACCTTCCACCAAAGCAGCTTCATCTGTCAATAAGGAGTTGGTGAAACATTGACAATCATTCATAATGGTAAAATTCTGTTTAGTGTCATTTTTTTTCAAATTAGCAAAACTCATTCTCATGAAAAGAGGCCTGGCATTATCTACACAGTAGTAAGGACTCGGGTTACAGCAGCACTCTTTCTTCATACCACCGGGGTCCTGAAATAAGCACGTCTGTTAGATGGAAGTACATGGACCTAGCTCTAATTCACCAGGAGAGTGATTTACATTCTTGCTACTTTCATGGACAAGTGCTCTCTAATTAATCTAAGTAGTATTCTCAGAACTTTCTGAACAAACATTTTCTCTTAGCAATGCCATGTTTAGTGATCTGCTGTGGGACTGTCAGAGCCCCAGGAAGTGGGGAGAGTGCTTCATACACAGCGTCCACATCAGTTGGAAAGCCTCTGGGGGGTAGATGAGAGAAGCTGGCCCTATTCTCTCCTCATAGACGTGTATAGCCCAATAACCTCTGCTGAAAAATACAAGGCAGCCCCCATCCTCCCTTTGCTGTCATGTAAGGAGAGTCAGGAGAGCACAGCTCCAGTTGTCTACAGTTCTAACACATGTAGTCACAGCCTGGCCATGGTATGAGGCCAGGGGCAGACATCCAAGTCTGTGGCAGAGGTGGCACCACTGCATCATTCACAAATAACTGCCAATACCCATGTCTCCCGAGGAGGGGTCAGCAGGTTACATCTCATCAGAGCCCTCACCTGGGGAGGAGGCTTCGTAGATGTCATCTCCATCCTACTCAAGAACAATCACACTGCACAGGCCCGGAAGAATGACGATCTCCTGTATGCAAGGGGCTGTGGGGTGCAAATGTGAGGTTGTATTAGTCATCAGTTACAACACCATAAACATACACCAAAGCTATGTGCAAACCAAACCCACCTAAAATCCATTCATGAGTCCCCACTCCACGCAACACAAAGTCCAGGTCCCTAGGGTGGATCCTGGGTCCCAAGTTTAGCCCTCCTTCTGTTGCTATAGTCTAGAGTCTTTCTAATGGTCCCACCATGTCCTGGTTTCAGCCAGTTCTCCCAGGTACTCTTCCCCTGGGCTTTGGTGCATCTGCCACTTTACCCTAGAAGCCCACTACACACTGGATCTTGGAACTCAGCTCCTGGGTCCCAGTAAAAGTAGTGGGGAGAACAAACACAAGCAATGAGCCCTCCAGTGCCTCTGGAGCCCTTCCTTGCCCAAGTGCTTCCTCCTCACTTTCTTTTTTCTTCTTTTTATTTTTTTCTTTTTTTGAGACAGAGTCTTGCTCTGTGGCCAGGCTGGAGTGCAGTGGCACTATTAAAACTCACTGCAACCTCCACCTCTGGGATTAAAGCGATTCTCTTTCCTCAGCCTCCCAAGTACCTGTGATTACAGGCCTGCACCACTATGCTCAGCTAAGTTTTGTATTTTTAGTAGAGATGGGGTTTCACCATGTTGGCCAGGATGGTCTCGATCTCTTGACCTCATGATCCACCTGCCCACTAACTTTCATAAGACCCAGACGGAAACTGTGTTCCACCTCCCCTTGCTGATATATCCCCAGACCTGCAGGCAGAAGACATTCCTGTCACCTGGAATCAACAAAACATGTGTCTTTGGTCTTTCCCTTCTGCCATGCAGGTGTTTGTTCTATTCTGTGTCTGTTCTTTATCTATTCTTTAAAAGATATTTTAACACCTGTGAGGCCACTTACTATTAAACAACAACAGTAACAAAAGCCAGAATAACCCTGGATAGTTATTTAATCAACTTCTCCCATCTTCTTTAAAAATATTCTGTCATTTTAATTGGAATTATACCACATTTATATAATCTGTCTTCCTACTTACTAAAGGCTTCTAAATCTTCTAAATGTAGGGCCTGGTATGTATTTTATTAATGTTTTTATTTTCTCAAAAGATATTTGAGTTATTACTGTACATGAAGTGCTGCATGTGGCATTTTATCTATTCCTTTTTATGTTATCAGTGGAATCTTGTTTCATTATATTTCACAATAATTGCTTGTTGGTCTGTAAGTAAAAGCAATGATCTTTATAAATCAATATCCAATTGTTACCAACCTCTTACTAGTTCTAAGTTGCTGTTGACTCTTCTGGGTTTCCATGGTGGAGAATTACATCATCTGAAAATGACAGGTTTTCCATTTTCTTTTCTATATATACATTTGTTCAGTTCTCCCCTGTCTGCATGGTCTAGTATTTCAAGAATAATGTTCAAAGAGAGGGGTGATAACAAGTTTCCTTTTCCTGAGGTTATTTTAATGCCAAAGCACTATATGTGTCTTTTTTTTTTTTTTTTTTTGAGATGGTTCCTGTTATTCAGGCTGGAGTGCAATGGCATGATCTCAGCTCACCGCAACCTCAGCTTCCTGGGTTCAAGCAATTCTCCTGCCTCAGCCTCCCAAGTAGCTGGGACTACAGGCATGCGCCACCATGTGCAGCTAAGTTTTGTATTTTTAGTAGAAATGGAGTTTCACCATGTTGACCAGGATGGTCTCGATCTCTTGACCTCGTGATCCACCCACCTCAGCTTCCCAAAGTTCTGGGATTATAGACATGAGCCACCTCAGTCAGCCTGTGTCCCTTTTAATTAAACAACTGGCTTTAAATTTGGAATAGATTGGTAGATTCTCATTAAGGAAGGATCTCTGTGCTCACTCCTTCTCATGCAATTTTCTTCTTCCTTGTTAATGATAAATGAATGCTCACTTCCACTTTTTTTTTAGTTTCTTCTCTGTCCTGTTTATTTGAATTGAGAGGAATTTTATGGAAGCAAATCCCAACTATTCACTTGGATACTTCTTAGCGTATAAGAAAAGAAATTGCACATTATATTATAGTTCAATGAAATCAAATAAGTGAGCTTAGAAAATTTACAGATTTGCTAAGGTCAACACTACAAAAATGGAAAGAGTTTTCTTTTTTTTTAATTGCATTTTAGGTTTTGGGGTACATGTGAAGAACATGCAAGATTGTTGCATAGGCACACAGGGCAGTGTGATGTGCTGCCTTCCTCCTCATCACCTATATCTGGCATTTCTCCCCATGCTATATCTCCCCAACTCTCCACCCACCACTGTCCCTCCCATACTTCCCCTTGACAGACCCCAGTGTCTCCAGATGCTCCCCTCCCTGTGTCCATGTGTTCTCATTGTTCAACACCCACCTATGATTGAGAACATGCTGTGTTTGATTTTCTGTTCTTGTGTCCGTTTGCTGAGAATGATGGTTTCCAGGTTCATCTATGTCCCTACAAAGGACACGAACTCATCGTTTTTGATGGCTGACAGAAACACTTTAATCTGAGAATTGAGATTCAGGATTACTTTCCTCTGCATCTGATAACTATTCAGTACTAAAAATATTCTTGTACCATAATGAAGAAAGCACAAAGAGTCCTTGCCCTTATAGAAAATAAATAACAAAATAATGAAACATTTTCTGAGTGAATAAGAAGAGTCACACGCACATTCAAATTGTGTTCTATTTTCAATGGTAAGCCAAATACAATTCAAAAACAAACAAACAAACAAACAAAAACAGGACTAGATTAATCTACCTTTCCTTCCCTATCTAACTTGGCATTCTATAATAAATTATAAAGAAGAGACAAATTTAATCTAAAGCCTATAGATGCATGTATGCATATATGTGTATATATGTGTATATGTATATTTATACATATATCTTCTTAGAAATTAAAAGTTTTTATTATATATATATACATGCCATATTTATAATCTTAACCATTTGTAAGTGTACAATTCATTGGCATTAAATACAATTACAATGCTATGTACCTATCACCACTATCTATGCCCCCAAATTTTTTATATTCCCCAACAGAAATTCTGTACTCACTAAACAACTCCCTCTTCTACCTCTAGTAAATACTATTCTGCTTTTATCTCTATGAATTTGCCCATTCTAGGTATCCCATGTAAATAGAATGATACATTTTATTTTCTTTAGCAAACAACTTTTAATATGTACCAATACTGCGTCTAGAAATGAATATTTTCTATTATTTGATATACTTAGAACATTATACCTGTTAAAAATAGTTTTGCCTGCCCAATTACAGCTACAAAGTATTTAAATAATATACATTATACAAATGATTTCTTCTTGAAGATTCAAGCTCAAAAAATCCAGGTAAAATAATTCAAAAGAAAGTTATATATTATTGCTTGATGAGTCTTTGGAAATCATTCCCACATAGGGGAAGTCACTAGATAGGAATAAAATCAAGAGATCACATGAATTGTCCTCTGAAATTTGCTATAGGTTGATTCTCTAAGAGTTAAATTCCATGTTGGCTATCAGTCCACACAAAGCTTAAAACAGCTTTAAAGGATCCAGAAAACCAACAATAAAATGATGACCAAGAATAAAAGAAAATTCCGTAGCAAATGCAAATATTCTTTTGATGAAAGTAAGAATTTTCTTGGGTCAAACGCATTAGCTTTAGCCAATGGTCCCGTGACAATGTAGATGAGAAATGTGAGGCCATCCATAGCCTAAAATCCTCAAATGCTCCTTCTCTCTCCTCAAATATATTTTAGTAAAATGAGCAAGTGATCTAACAGGCTCTGTATTTAAACTGCTTAAAAACATCCACTGGATACATTTAATTCAATCCTCTTATCTTTGCAAAGGAAACATATTGAGGCCTCTGGTGTTAATTACTTATAGTAGAGCTAGAGGCATGCAATTTGCCACAACATGAAGGTAGCCAGAGGCCTTTTTCCCCATGCAGATAACAGAGAAAGAGAAAAACAAATACCACATGTGGGAGCTAAACATTGTGTCCTCACAGAATTAATGATGTGAATTAAAAGACAATAGATACAGGCCAGGCCTGGTGGCTCATGCCTGTAATCCAGGCACTTTGGATGCCAAGGCGGGTGGATCACCTGAGGTCCGGAGTTCAAGACCTGCCTGACCAACATGGCGAAACCCTGTCTTTAAAGAAAAAAAGAAAAAAAAGAAAGAAAAAGACAATAGATACTCCAATAGGTTGGGGGAGGAAGGAGACAAGGGTTGAAAAATTACCTATTGGGTATGACCCAGTCGAAGCCCAAGCCTCAGCATCATGCACATACCATCATAACAAACAAGCACATGTTTACCCCAAATCTAAAAGTAATAAAAATCTGCATGCCAAGAATATCCCTAACTTGATGACGTCAGTGATGGGTATTCTGCCAATTTTTGATGAACAATTACAACCAATCATTTACAAATACAAAAAAAAGAAGGGAAAACTTCCCGATGAATTATGGTAGGCTAGAATTACTGATATAAAAACCACAGAAGAAAAGAAAAACTGCAGAACACTGCCCCTATTGAATTTAGTTAAATAAGTCCTCAACATAATACTAGCAAAATGAATCCAACAACATTTAAAAATATTTAAGAACCCTTCCACTAAGACAAATCGTGGCACAGATATGTAGTTTATGTAGCAACTAAGAAAAATTTGATGCATCCATTCATATCCATTATTATTATTATTTTTTTTGAGATAGTCTTGCTTTGTCGCCAGGCACCATGCTGGAGTACAATGGTGCAATCTCAGCTCACTGCAATCTCTGCCTCCCGGGTTCAAGCAATTATCCTGCCTCAGCCTCCCTAGGAACTGGGACTACAGTTGCACACCGCCACGCTCAGCTAATTTTTGTATTTTTTATTAGAGACAGAGTTTCACCATGTTGGCCAGGATGGTCTCGATCTCTTGACCTCATGATCCACCCACCTCAGCCTCCCATAGTTCCGGGATTACAGGCATGAGCCACCATGCCTGGCCTCATATCCATTCTTCTAAATGATTTCTCAAGTCCCTGGGTGTGTGGGCCCTGTGATCATTACACTTAACATAGATATATTTATTATCTTGATTGCAGTTCTATATCACAAGTCTTTCTCCACACCTATCATATGGAATATAATAAACATTCAGTTTTCTGTACATCAATTATATCTCAATAAAGTGGCTATACCAATGCAATATGCCATATTAAAAAAGCAAGCTCAAGATGTGGTTATCTGATTGACACACGAAAAAAAAAATTCACTATACCTAGCATATAACCAAAACCTTAACCAAACCAAGAATTGAAGAAAAATTCCACAACCTGTTAAAAAGAATCTATAGGAAACCTACAGAAAACATCATACTTAGTGGAAAGAATGTTTTCACCATAAGACTGGGAGCACAACACACAAATATTCACTTTTGTCACTTCTATTCAACACTGTCCTTGATGACTTTGTTAAAAACAATCACAGGGAGGGGAATGTCACACATCAGGGCCTGTCAGGGGGTGGCGGACTAGGGGAGGGATAGTATTAGAAGAAATACCTAATGTAGATGACGGTTTGATGGATGCAGCAAACCACCATGGCAAATGCATACCTATGTAACAAACCTGCATGTTCTGCACATGTATCCCAGAACTTAACATATAATAATAATAATAAAATCATTCAAAAAGAAATGAAGAAAAGGACTCCAGTTTCCAAAGGAAAGTGTAAAATTGTCTTTTCATATTCAAACCATAATTTTATATATAAGAAGTCCTAGACAGGCACAGTGACTCATGCCTGTGATCCCTGAACTTTGGGAGGCTGAAGTGGGGAGATCACTTGAGCCGAAAGACCAGCCTAGGCAATGTAGTCAGATCATATATCTACAGAAAATAAACAAAAATTAGTCAAACAGCGTAACAATACACCTATAGAACCAGCTACTCTGGAGGCTGAGGTGGAAGGGGCTGCTTGAGCCAGGGAGTTGGAGGCTGCACTCCATGGTTCATGGAATGAACCATGTTCACACTACTGCACTCCAGCCTGGGCAACAGAGTGAGATACTGTCTCAAAAATATAATAATTATCCTGAGGAATTTACTAAAAACTCACTGAAAGTGGTAAGTTTAGCAAAGTTGTAGATTATTCAGATCAAGACAAAAATACCAATTTCATTTCTGTACACTACCAACATTCTCAAAATATAATTAAAGAAGCAATACTATTCAAAATATACCTCCCCCCAAAAAAAACACATAGGATAGGACTCTTTTTAAATAACTTTAAACTGAAAATGACTTTAAACTTTAAACTGAAAAATACAAATACAATTTTCAAAATAAGATAATTTTAATAGAAATTTTTTTAATATATATACTTTTTATTGCATTTTAGGTTTGAGGGTACATGTGAAGAACATGCAAGATTGTTACATAGGTATAGGTAAACACATGGCAGTGTGATTTGCTGCCTTCCTCCCCATCATCTGTATGTTATTTCTCCGCATGCTATCCCTCCCCAACTCCCCTTCCCCTGCTGTCCCTCCCATTTTTCCCCCCGACAGACCCCAGTGTGAGATGCTCCCCTCCCTGTGTCCATGTGTTCTCATTGTTCAACACCCGTCTATGAGTGAGAATATGCAGTGTTTGGTTTTCTGTTCCTGTGTCAGTTTGCTGAGAATGATGGCTTCCAGGTTCATCCATGTCCCTACAAAGGATGCAAACTCCTCGTTTTTGATGGCTGCATAATATTCCATGGTGTATATGTGCC